>JACXGK010001620.1:0-24749 GCA_016801125.1 Novumbra hubbsi | reverse complement strand
CAGCTGTGGAGAATCAGGGAAGGGTGCCTTCACAGGACATGGGAAACAGGACAAACATACACGATGGCGCTAGAAGGCCGGCGACGTCGAACGCCGGGGAGGCACGCGCCCGGAGGACGAACCGCCACCAGGAGGCAACGTGACATTTAATGGTTAACTCTTTTGTGTATGGCCAATATACTCTGGCTATGGGTTGTATCTATGCATCCGTGTTGTGACCATAACGGTTTTAGCTCGACTACAACAAGTAGGATATGGCATTGTTAAAAAATATGAGCAGGTGAAGGTGAATATATCTAGTTCACGCAAATAAGCACCATAAATAATAAGCGACATTAATAATTATCATGCCAATCCAAACAACTGAGGGATAGTTTACATTTCTGCATTTGTTTGTAAAACATTCTCACACAGAGAAAGGGAGAGGAGAGACATACATGCACACACTCAAAGGCACACTTTGATGATGGTGTTAATGAAAGCACCGCTGAGTCTCGGAGACAGTGGGGGGTGGAGCCATTTAGTTTTTAGCTGTTTCAGGACCCCAGGGACTCTGCAAAACACAATTTCTCGAACCCCACGTCCATTTCTTCCAGTGGGTTTTGAAACTGGCAAGGAGTAGCGAGCTTGTGGACAGTATGGAATTGAGAGCTACCCCATGCTTCCCCAAATTTGTGAGAAATCTTTTCATCTTGATTTTTAATAATAAATAATAAAACATTCACTATTCACTATTTTTCTCCCCTCTCTCTCTCTCTCTCTCTCTCTCTCTATATATATATATATATATATATATATGTGGGATGACCCATTAAGTTACAATTAGGAATGCTTCACCAGAGTAACATTGCCTGCCCAACCAGGAAGTATTCACCGAAACCCATATGCTCAGAGGATAGCGCATACAACAGCTATGGTTAAGCGGGATAGAACCTTGGTTACAATGACAAAGCTAATCTGCAACATGCAACTTGTTAAATTGTTGCAAGTTCCCTACGTCATGTGTATTAATGCAGCCCCATACCATCACGGACGCTGGCTTTTGAACTGTGCGCTGATAACAAATACTTCTCCTTAGCCAACAGCGTCCATGATTTTGCCAAATATTATATCCAATCAAACATGGAAATATCTCGCTTCTCTGGTTACCTCATAAAATAATAGATAAAGGAATGTATGAGAGAGACTTGGATACCGTCCCTCAGCTGGACGCACCTCCAGTGCAGCTGCTGGTCTGAATGCCAAAGCTCTATTTGCTAGTAATAATGGATTCATTCTCTGGATTAATGAAAGGATCACTGTGTGTATTCATACCTTGTTGAGATCATACAGCAATTATCTTCTTAACTCTTAAGAATTCATTCGAAGGTGTGCCAAGGTGTTCAGGCAATTTGGCTTCAGCCAAGAGAGTTGGCTTGTCTATGAGTGCTTTTATAGTTATTGGCAGGGGCAGACATAGCTTTGGGCGACATAGGCAGTCGCCCAGAGCGGCATCTTGCCGGCGCGCGACACAGGGCGCCTCCACAAAACAATAATAATCAACGGATTGGTGACATTCGCACGCACGATCAGTCTATAACGCTCATTTGCAGATCACGTAAATTTGTCACCTTGTGAGAAAATTCATCAGAAACGGGATGGGCAGGGGGGCGGGGGAAAGTGAACCTCAGGCCAGCCCACTGGAAGCCCGAGGGGGGAGCGGGGAAATCTATCAAACAGCGCACCTCTGACTTTGTACAGTATTAATAATGCATAAAGTAAAAACCCATCACACGTTATGCTACCAAATAAACGACAACCTATTTATAATACTGGGAATATATATTTTCACAGATATATAGTTGCATTTCTTTCAGCTTTTTGCTAAATCAGTCTGCATAACACCCCGGTGAATTGGTTTAGTTTTGACCCTTGACAGTTTTAGAGAATGGGTAATTTATTGACACTCGAATAGGGCCACTCCTGCTTATTGTTCTCCAGAAGGAATGCCCCTAAACAAATTTGAAACTCTTGCTACTTTAGAGTGGTCGGGCTAGTCAGCCGTCAAGGACCTTTGCCACATGGACTGGAGATCCGATGGATAGGGACTGACCTTTTGCTGAGGCCGTTGTTGCTGAGGCCGCACTGGAATGGCTTCAGAAAACATTGTTTGTTCTGAGGTGACCAGTTAGTATTGTATTCAATGTCACAATCTTCCAAAAATATCAGAATTGTCCCATTGGTGAGTGCATTCACATAGTGCATTTACATAATAAAAATGTTCTAGCAACCATAAAATCTATCACTCTGGAATTCTGTGAACCATGATTTATTGTGAATTGTACATTCTGTGTTATCTTTACGGAGTGATATAGAACAGAAAACTAGTAATACAAAAATGAATAGTAATAACCTTTGACTTTGTGATCAAGCTTTTAGACAGGAAATAGGGTTGCACTGCCTGTAAGGATGACTTATGCATGGTATTGAAAAGCAAGAAGCTTTGAGTGAGGGGAAGATTTTTTATTCTAATTTCATAACATGAGCGTTTTGGTTTGTTGGGGTGATGCTTTTGTAAATCATGATTTGTTTAATAAAAAATACAGATATCAATCAATCCACTGTCAGTCAGTTTGTTTGTGTTTCTTGTCGAATCACTTTAGCATTTGGAACAGCCACAGTCAATGTATGACTCCACAACTTCTCCGTCTGCCTCAGCTCTCTTTCCTTCCTGGGGAGATCTTTGGATAATGATCTCAGCCAATCAGTGACTAACCTTGCGTCTTAGCATATATCCCTTTTTAGTATCTGATTGGCCAGTTAGCGTGACCATGCTCCCTTAGGTTATAAAGGTTTTGGCTGTCTCTTCTTAATGCCATCCACTGTGGTTGGACTCATGACATCTGGGATGTCTCAAAACATTTGAATTACTGTTAGTTATCACTGTGGTTGCAATATTCTGGTTTAGCTAGGCCCAGTGGTGTTTGTATTACTTACTTGTAGTATTATCACTTCCTAATTACTTGTTTATTCTCTGCTATGTCTATACATAATAACCACAGTCCTTTGTTCGGTTCATTTTAATGTCAATAGCCATACCATACCATCTTCTTTATTGTGATTGCCTTTGCCATTCCCAATTTCACAAAAGTTCTCTGTTTGGCCATTTCTAGGGTTTTTCTCATCTCTCTAACAGGAGTTAGGACAGGCTCAGTAAGCCACAGACCAGCCCAATCAGGAAGCTCCATTCAGTGACTCGTTGGAATAAGCAGGAGCTGTGTACAAGTGCAGCTATTAATACACCTTTATTTCTGCTCATCATCAACCACTTTATAAATGACAATGATACCTTGCTAACTGACTCCATTGTCCAGTGTTTCTGTTGTGTATGTTTTTGCTGGTCCCAAAACAAATGCCTTGGTTTAACCTTACGCTGTGATGTTTGGTCAGGACATGGCTGTTTCCTTTGTTTGTTTCGCAACACACATTCAAGCACTTTCTTGCACAAAACTTGCACGCTCTTCTTGTTGAAAATCGCATGCGTTTCTAAAGTATGCATGGGACATAGAAAAAGGAACTCATTACGGTTTCTGTATCATGTATCATGACTTACCCTCCTCTGACAACCCTGATAGAGATGGTCTTCTGAAGTTCCCAGGGTGTTGCATCAACAATATCACTCCGTACTTCAATTCTCTGACCGCACATTCCTGGCCGATCAAAAATGAACATCTGCAAAACAAACCCTGTTTCATTAAAGGTGTATACCGGTCGATTATTTCATCAGTCTGATTGATTAATTTTCTTGCACAGTTTGAACAAAAAAGAGGTGTTACTGATCAAATTGGTTTATGTGTTGAGGAGTCAAGGTGGAAGTTCAGTAAAAGCCCTTAAATAAAACCTCCTAACAGTGTGTTCATTACTAGCCTAGCTCCAGATGCTATTTTCCTTTTTATTGTTGACATTTAGCTAGTTTCCGAACTCCATCCCAGCTGCAGGCAAAAGGGCATGACTGTAGTGTTACTCACTGTTGAATTACTACAGTAATTGTTTGAGTAATGGATCACTGAGAGTAGCACAAAAGCGTTGGCTAAGAATAGCTTTAACTTTCCAAGCACCGATGGAAATAACCATGCATTACTTATTTTCCCTTAATTCAAGCATTGGAAGCTTTGGTGATCCAGTGCATGGAATACAATCCTTAACCAAGCATGTCTGAAGCGGGTTAAGACAATGGAGAATATGCTGGGCATTCAGGGAAATTATCTAAACCACTGAGTGTGTAAAACAATTTTTAATAGGTAAATTGTAGTTTTTCATATTTCAAATTTGAAAGGAATCATACTAATTCTATTTCCTCACTTTAGCCATGAGATCACACTTTCTAAACACGAGATTCACCTTTAATTACTTGCTTAGGTCCACTGCCATTTTAGATTGTTCTGTTTTGTGCCAATAATTCACTGTACCCATCACCATTCCTTCTTTTCAAAAACATTGGAAGGAAAGGAGGGGCGAGCGAAGGCAGTACAAGGGTTGCAAAGGGGCACTGATCCACAGCATGTGTAGGTCACAGTTCATAGGGCAAGACAAAGGGGGAAAAGAGATGTACCTTTCCCGGCCGAGGGTTGAGCTTCCCATGTTCTTTCTCTTTGGTGAGCTGAAGAGACAATTGGACAATTAGTCATCTAATAGTTTATTGAGATGCTTCAAACAGTGACATGGTTTAGATAGACAAATCTTTAGAAGTATTCAAATAAATCCAGAATATCATGAGATGCCCAAACAATTTTAACTCTTTGAATTATTGCAAAACCGAAACTAAAGAGTGCAAATATCAAACCCACGCAACCCTAACTCGCCCAACTTGACATTACTGATTAACACGCAAGGCTATTTCTCATTCTCACTTTGCTCAAAACCTTATCAGCTCAGGAAAACGGTAAACCTCCCAATGCTTTAACCACGCGAATGGTGGTGTGTTAGAATGGGGTGCGTATCAGGAGTTGGAATGCGATGTAGCGTGTCATCAAGCAATGTGGTGTATAGTCCTTCAATCTTCAGGTAGGACAACGAAACCTCTGTGTGTGGGAGGTGTGCGTATGTGTCACTATCTATGTGCACGTCATTTGGGTATAACATGTCTGTTGTCTCTTTGCAGTAGGAGAAACAAGAACAAACCCTCTCTGGCCCTAGCCTAGTGTTGGTTATCGAAGAATGTGCATCCTGATAGTCTTTTGGCTTTACAGCGATGCATTAATGGCCAAATTAGTGTACAATGAGTACAGCATAACAACGTGCCCATTGGCTCAATTCAGCTTGAGCATTCCACAGTAACAAGACACCTGTTGACTACCTGAAAACAAGTTGAGAGAAGGTTTGAGCCACAACTTGGAACACAGCCGATAGTACCTTAAAATGTCAGTTTCCCTTATGGAGAGTACCTTGTCTTTGTGAATGTACGTTGTGCAGTACATGTGGAAGTGCTTCACAACTTCTGATGGGATCCATTAGAGATGACAGTCAAAGAGTTAATGACCTACCAGCCATATCCGAGGTGTTTTAGGAATGTCGTAAACACAAATCGGTGACGAACTGAAACCATCATAAGCGCTGTGCAAACATACATAAATTATCTAATTTAGTCCGTCTGAGGATTACTGGGTTCCAGATGAAAGGGTTTATGCTCTTTTGTTCTTGCATCATGGCTTCCTGAGGGAGATTCCATTGACAACGACCCAGAACGGTCTAATACACAAAAACGACTTGCGCGGCAGGTGTTTGGTGAAGGCCCTCCTAGGTCAGTATTGACGAGTATTGTCCTGTGTTGTGTGTGGTGTCTCTATGGGGGTAGAAATACCAGACCAAAAGTGCTGTGAGATGTTACCACTGTTGAGGGACAGCTCAGTCCTTACGTTGGATAATCTAGTTCCTATTATACTCATGTTACTATTATACTCCTTTTCCTATTAAACTCCAGTTCCTATTAAACTCCGTTCCTATTGTACTACTGTTCCTATTAAACTGTAGTTTCTATTATGTTCCAGTTCCTATCAAACTCTAGTTTCTATTATATGCCAGTTCCTATTAAACTCTATTGTGAAAGGCGTTTGTGAGTCGGTGGGTTATGTTTATGTGCCAGATGGCTTTTTTGCTTAGTGTGGCTATCCGGTTGACGAGGCTAAGGGCCATAACTGCCGTGATTCATGTGTACACTTCGCTTGTAGGACTGACTCACAAGTGGGAGTTACAGAAAGACTGGAAAGCATGCTAAAGGTGGAGGGACGCAATCGAAATCAGTCAGGATGACATGCGTCTGGTGCAAAGCAAAGTTAGTAATTACAGGTTTTAGTGATGGAAACGGGAAGACCGCCACGTGCCCTGTTTCACGGCGTGACCAAAAAGAGCAACAGACAGCGGTTATTATCATGAAAAAAAGTGAATCTAATCAGGTGCGCTCAGCATGTTACTCAGTGAACGTCTGGCGCTGGTCAGAAGGTTGACTGACCGACACATCCATCTATTTCTTAATCTCCGTCTGTCTCATTCAGACAAGGAATACGGTCACTACCATCACACCTCCTCCCCTCCCTGAAGCTCAGTCTGTACCGCCATTAACCACGGAGAGTGCGGCCATTAACCACGAAGAGTGCGTGTTGACAAAACGCCTTGCTCACACAGCGCTATACGTTCAGACTGCGCGCATACTTAGGTAACTGTGGTTATTTCCGTGTTTTACCCGGTCTCCGGCTCCCCCTCCTATCCTAATCCTCTCCAGGGCAAAGACGTTTTTGGACAAATGAGAGACATAAAGATAAGGTGTGGCAGGATTTGATGCGAGCAGGATTCAACAGCTAGATATATGGGTGGAGTAGTGGTAGTGGAGAAAAAAAGTCTAAAAAATCTTGGATGGATGTTTTCCTGTCAAGTCTAGATGTGTTGTGCACCGTGGCTAAAGTGTGTTGCCTGTGGCATTGTGTTGAGTCTCTTGAGTGTCTTTTTGTATCATCACACTATTAATTGAGCCCGCCTGTTGGTAGAAGGAAAGCAGGATGCAGCTGTAAATGTAGGTTGTGAATACAACTGTCCATAAGCCCTTGCAACGGCAACACTAACATGAGAACAGGTCAGACCTGGCGATGGGTCTTGTAGGTCAGGGAGCCAAATTGAATTTTAGACAACACCTAGGCTATTCCTTCACAAATACGTACTATATTAAGTCGCTCTAAAAGGATAAAAAAAACAGGCGTGGATCTCAAAGTTTGCTTTTTGGTGTATAGAATAGAAGGGAGACAGGAACTCCATTGAGTAGCCAAACCACAGGGTTAATACTAGTCCTAGTGAGACACAGAAACATGAGCTGCTCAGGTCTGCCAGTGGCCCAAGGGGAGACAGGGCTACTATACACCCGGACCGGAACACACACAAAACGCACACAAAACCTGAACAGTTTGCATGGGAGTAGTGCCAACGTCTTAGTACAATGCAATTTGATAAAGGTCCACTGTATTTAGTAGAATGGGTGGGTGGTGCTTGATCCTGATGTCAACTACATGCACCATTACTAATGCCGCTACAGAGATACAGATCAGGATGTTTTACTTAACTCAAGGATCCACCTTACACAGTGTTGATAAACTGTTAAAAATGAGTTTTTCTATGGAAGAAGCAATATCATTTGATATAATCACTTTGGCAAGTGATCCAAGCCTTGAGGCAAATTCAGTTTGTGTATGTACTTTCATGTGTGTTCATGCGTTCGCGTGTTTTGTTGGCATAAAACCTTGCTGATAACAAAAACTATTCTTAGAGGAAAGCAAAATTCCAACTAAAACCCACAATTCTAGTGAACACTGAAACCCTAAACACTTATATTTCTGTAGAATTTCTCAAAGGCACCTCCCTCTTTTGGTCTCACCAATATTGTGTTGCGTTTCTGGACTATTAGAATGCTTTGAACAGACGTTATAAAGAAATGAACGGCAGATGAGATGAGCAAGCTGTATTGTAAACAGTCAAATGTAATGTACATGGTCAAGAGTCGTGTTTCCTCAACCTAGACTCAAATATCGTTACACCTCTCTCAGACATGCTCAGATGTCATTGAGTGAAAGAAAAACGATCTGGGAACTACACACCAGACATTTTCACTTGTTCTGACATCGGACTCTCGCTTGATCTCTTCCTAAACTCTTCCCTGTAGCACAAAACATGTATTAAAATAAATGCAGAAAATGTATAGCCTTTAACATACAGTACATCTTGCATACTTACGGTAGGATAAACATGTCACTATCTGTAGTTATATTAAGACAGTGATCACATAATGGAAATATAAGTATTTTTTTGTATGTGGTTCACAAAATCACCATTACTGAAATACTTCAGCAGTCCTATTGAAGAGCTATATTTTCCCTGTACAAGTCCTCTTTCCCATTAAAGTATTTGCCATTCACACCCCTATTACCAAGACTACTATATTTTCTACTCAAAACCTTCACAAAACTAAAAGAAACTACTAGAAACGTCTAGATCTAGACGATCCTGACGATTCCAGCTGCCACCCGGTTGAACCCCAAATCAACCCACACTGGACTGTCCCTTTCCTGCAAATCTGATCTTGCTTGTGACATAGATTAGGCTTTATAGACTCTAGACACAGCCCATGTGAATTGACTAATTATTAATATTATTCATAAACATCACCCAGCACAGCCAGAAGAGGTCACCCCTTTGAGCCTGGGACCTCTCTAGGTTTCTTCTTACACTCCGGCCCCCATAGGGAGTTTTTCCTAGCCACTGTGCTTCAATGTTGTTGTTGCGTGCTCACTTAGGTTTTAGGCTGGGTGTTTTGTAAAAGCACTTTGTGACAACTGCTGATGTAAAAAGGGCTTCATAAATATGTTTGATTGATTGATTGATAGGTCAATACTTACGTAAGCATCAGGAAATGCTCTATATTTTGGCGGAAGATTCATCTCAGGCTCTGGACTGATGATAGATCCTCCATAGACCGACCCTCCCTGCGGGGAACCTCCGTGAATCGACCCACCGTGAACCGACCCTCCGAGAGGGGAACCTCCATGAATCGACCCTCCGTGAAGTGACCCACCGTGAACCGACCCTCCATGGACAGAACCTCCAAGAGGGGATCCGTTATTAAACAGTGGTGAATTCAGGCCTTCATTACTGAAGCTCTTCTGCAGACCCAGACCAAGAGAGCCTACGGAACCCATGAAACCATGGCTGAGCTTGGACTGGGAATCAATAGAGTTAGCAAAGGACTTGTGTATCTCCACAGGTGAGCTTGTAGGACTGAACACGTCTCCTAAGGTAGAAGTGAAGCTAGGTAGGGAAGGACGACCACTTATGCGAGTGTTGGTGTCCGCTTGGTTTCCGGTTAAGGAGCCGGACATCAGGAAAGAGAAATGTTCGTAGCGGGAAGGGATCACAGGGTTGACTCCTGATCCTATTCCAAATCCAAGTCCAGCCATGCCCAAACCTGGCTCAGTGCTCATGAGGTCCTGGCTAGCCAAGAGTGGTCTATGGTCTATGCAATTTTCCTGGGTCTGATCCATCATGGCGGAACGGTAGCTGGAGAACAGAATGGAGTTGTCCAGACGGGAGGGTGTCTGAAACTGGTTGTTGCTTCCTCCATTCATCAGGGGGGAAGGCAAGCTCTCGGGGGATAAATCACTGCCCACAGATGAATTTCTCAGGTGAATTCTGCCTGAAGCTGAGGCTCTGAAAGGAAGGTTGAGGCCTCCGATATTACCATGCTGTTCCCCGGCCTGATGAACCTGCTCAAACTTCATTGGCTCCAGTGGCGGGCGCGTGTCCCTGGGCATACCCCATTTAAGACCCAGGTCCGTGGGGAAGTTAAAAAAGCTGTTTGGTCCCTCCGGGGGAGACCCAGCCGGAACCCCAGGTGATACGGTCTGAGGGGGGCTGTAGCAAGGGGCGTCCTCCACGATGGCTGGCAGCGAGGAGAATATGGAGGGGGCGTTGGTACCTCGCAGGATCCTCTGCCTCTGGGGAGGGTTCATGCTTTTTAGAGTGTCCACTAGGATCTCCATGTCGTGTTGGATAGGGGAGCCCGGGTCGGAGGTCACGGGCGAGGAGGCGGGGGAGGTGTCCGGGAGTAGCTCCACACGTGTGGCCTTGTACACCCTGGAGAAGTTGTGGTCCACGTCTTCAGCGTTCTGCCCCGCTGAGAACAAGCTCGAGACTGGGAGTGGCTGCACCTCGGAGCCCGACCTCATTCTCTCTGCTGCCGAATCTCCCTCCTCCCTTGCTCGCTCCACCTCTCTCTCCCACCGTACTGCAGGTGCAGCGACTGGCTCCTCCTCCCCCTGCCTCCTCCCCCTGCCTTTCTCTGTTTGTGGCACGCTGATCTCATGGCTCAGCTGAACTTCGGCCTTGTCACTCAGCCAGCGACCGTTGCCAGGGAAACCAGTCATCCCAGAGGAGATTGTGTTCGGTTCCTCTACTTGCAGCACGGGGGAGGTGGCGTGTTGTGTGTAGAGAGAGGGCAGGGAGGAGTTCAGTTCAGAACATGCAGACTTGCTGGACTCATCATGTCTGTGTTCAGGTATGACTGGACCTAGGTCAACTTCAGTATTATTGGGCTCAGTAATATGGCTTGCTCTGTGGTGAATGCTGTTTTTACTAAGATCAGCTGTGTTATTGTCCGTGACGAGGGAGACTTTACGGAAGCGCTGTTTTGTTTCATTCATGCCATCGTGGGCGGTAGAGGGTTTAACAATGAGGGTGGAACTGAATGACTTCATCTCGTCGTCGGACTCTTGAGCAGATGATGTCTTCTGAATATTTGAATCAGAGTCCTCAGTGCATTCAGAAGCTGCACTGTGAACAGTTGAAGCTTTCAGATACCTAACAGACAGAGGGCAAATTGACAGAACAGGTTAATGATTATAACATCTGTAAAGGACTTTTGTTAGAAAGTTATTATTTAGGTAAATAATAGATGTATCTAATTGGGTGTACTGTAAAACAGGGTTTACAAAACAAGATTATATTCACTAGACTGAAGGCTGATACCAGTGTATTTAATTGCACATTAATTAGAAAAGCAATGCTGGCCCTAATCGTACTAAAGCATTGTTGGATTAATTTGCAAATATATACAGCTCTGGAAGACAATTTAAATACCACGGCAACTTCTTGTTTCCTTTCCAAAAAACTTTGAATGAGGAACAGAAGGGTTCAATTTAAGACACCACTGCAAGTTGAACGCTTCTGTTCGTCACTCAAAACTTTCCTTATCAAATAATTTGGAAAGGAAAGAAAAAAGGTGCAGTGATATCTTATCTTTTTTCTAGAGCTGTATATTATATATTTGTTTGTCTTTTTGGTCATACCAAAAATGTATACCGCGGCAGAAGAAAATGCACATAACTTCTACTACGGTATGTAAACAATGTGAAATGCTAACAGAAACTTTCTGCACCTTAGGGACAGCACATGGCAACAATGTGGTTTAACAGAAGATTCAATTGTTTACAATGTGCAATAAGGGTTGCTGAAAGCATAAGGGAACTATATCAACATGCTTTAAAGGATGCCCTGCCCAACCTACTTCTTTGCATTTACAGTTTGACAAGTAACCTTTGCTTCTGTCTTCACCCATGCTAACTAGTGCATGCCATCAAGTGACTTCAAACTTCACAGACATCATTCGTCTCCCAAAAATTCAAAAGTATGAGACAAATATTCTTTAAAAAAATCCGGAGCATGTTACAGCTGCATGCGTTGAAGGACAACTTGCAGGTGGTGGCATTAAGCAAGAGCTATTACCTACTCCTCAACAAAAGTTAACCCAACCATAACTTTGTTCATGACATGTAGTGAAGCTGGGACAGTTAACCGTTTTCTAGAACCAGACCTAGCCATCTCATCAAATACATTAAATTGCATTCCTCATAGGTCATTGTTGCATAATAATTACCCTCTGCAGTATGATTAGTATGACCTACCTGTGCTGGTTTTAACCAGCGAGGATTACGGAAATGTTATTATCAATAGGGACAGGCCTGTTTGGCATGTGGTTGGTTAAATTATGGAACTGAATCGCATGGCAATGTTGTTGAATTTTAGCAATCCACTGTAGATTGGTAAACCTTTGTTATTTAAACAGTACACTGTGTCTCTAATAAACTGCGTATGTATGTGATAACCAATGTTTTTTTTGTGATATAAATGTAATTTTTACTAAATTACTAGAATAAAAGCAAACATTTTAAATATATTTTCTACTAAATTGTTCGGAGTTCCTGAGATATTCTTGCCGGAACATGCAGCTTTAAAACTTCAAACCCACTCAATCACCTGCTCCAACAGGCAAAAGAAATGGGAATTAACACAGGCACACCTAAATAGTCGTAAAAAAGATGTCCTTGTCTTTCAAATTTCAAAACATTTTGATACACTTTATTTTGAGAGTCCCAATATCAATCTGTATATGTTCTGTTGATTTTAATACCAACAAAATATACAAAATGTGCACAAACTATCTTTAGACAAGAAACTGCTAGCAAAGATTATGGTAAGGGTTAAGGTTAGGGTAGGTTGAGTACAACCTTCGGTACATGCTAAATGCTTCAATTCTTGGGGAAAATGCTATCACAGGCCTAACTTGATGAATGTTGAATTATAGGCAGAGTGATGTTGTTTTGGTATTTTGGTTGAATGCAAAACAAGAGTGGAGAGCACCAGTTATTGTCAACATGCAATACCATTTTGTACCGGAAGCTAAATCTTCAAGGTTTGTTGTCTGATTAGTGCATAATCCTGGTATTAATGGTAGAATAATGCTAAATAGACTGGACATTTGAAGAGGTTTGGTAAACACACAGTAGATGGGTGTCAATGACAGCTATGGATAACTACTTAAGCCCTCAGTTGACCCTTCCATGCCCTGTATCAGGGTGGCTTTTGAATGTGATAATGGAGTACAGTTCTCCTTTCACATGTCATCTGCTGCTAATTAGGGTCAGAAGGCCAAATTAAATTGCACACAGGGCATCCTGTTGTAATGCCTGTTTTCATTACATGTGGTGTTGACATTCTGTGCATTCCCATCTATCGTGGTTTAGTTTGGAGGTGACACTAACAGAGGTGACACTAACAGAGGGGACAATAACTGAGGTGACAGTAATTGAGGTGACAGTAACAGAAGTGAGCATTATGAAGGGAATGGGGAACATTCTGCAAATACTCAGTCTTGTGTTGCTTACTTTTTGGTTAGTTCAAGAGCCCCTTGAAGTTCCCATCCCATCCACCAAGAGTAGCTAAGTAAGTTTTGGCCTTTGCTCACACAAGCTTAATCCTTAGATTATACTTTCACCTAGCATTAGCATGCCTGTCCATCACAGCTATGATAACAGAAGATGAGGCAGCAGTTTTGTGTATTAGCAGGTTAAGCCAGGAATTCCTTTATACAAGACAGCGTGCAATGTCCCTAAGGCTAGTAAACTCTTTTGTTTCCTCTGTGCTGTTGTCTCAAAACTGTCCAAATTGACAAAAATATTCAGATTCTCTTTTGGTTTTATGTAGTTTAAATATATGAATATTGGACTTTATAAGCCGGCCGCTGCTTTGTTGTTTTCTATGTGTACCCTCTGCCACCTTGTGGGACAGCAGGAAACAACATCAGATATTAGGAAAACAAACAACAAAGGGTTTTATTATTCTGGTTAACTGAATGG
Source organism: Novumbra hubbsi (assembly GCA_016801125.1). Classification (NCBI taxonomy): domain Eukaryota; kingdom Metazoa; phylum Chordata; class Actinopteri; order Esociformes; family Umbridae; genus Novumbra; species Novumbra hubbsi. Next base: position 11,043 of record JACXGK010001620.1, on the reverse strand, counting down.
AAGCATCCACTGGGTCCTTCTGACATTTTCAACATAAAATGTTAAATTTTAATGCAAACAAGTATTTGATACACTGCCGAAAATCCAGAAATTCACATTGATCTTTTTGTAATTAATTTGCATTTTATTGCATGACATAAGTATTTGATCACCTACCAACCAGTAAGAATTCCGGCTCTCACAGACATGTTAGGTTTTCTTTAATAAGCATTCCTGTTCTCCACTCATTATCTGTATTAACTGCACCTGTTTGAACTTGTTACCTGTAGAAAAGACCTGTAAAAAACATCATGTACTTGTCCACACACTCAATCAAACAGACTCCAACCTCTCCACAATGGCCAAGACCAGAGAGCTGTGTAAGGACATCAGGGATACAATTTTAGACCTGCACAAGGCTGGGATGGGCTACAGGACAATAGGCAAGCAGCTTGGTGAGAAGGCAACAACTGTTGGCGCAATTATTAGAAAATGGAAAGAAGTTCAAGATGACGATCAATCACCCTCGGTCTGGGGCTCCATGCAAGATCTCACCTCGTGGGGCATCAATGATCATGAGGAAGGTGAGGGATCAGCCCAGAACTACACGGCAGGACCTGGTCAATGACCTGAAGAGAGCTGGGACCACAGTCTCAAAGAAAATCATTAGTAACACACTACGCCGTCATGGATTAAAATCCTGCAGCGCACGCAAGGTCCCCCTGCTCAAGCCAGTGCATGTCCAGGCCCGTCGGAAGTTTGCCAATGACCATCTGGATGATCTAGAGGAAGAATGGGAAAAGGTAATGTGGTCTGATGAGACAAAAATATAGCTTTTTGGTCTAAACTCCACTCGCCGTGTTTGGAGGAAGAAGAAGGATGAGTACAACCCCAAGAACACCATCCCAACCGTGAAGCATGGAGGTGGAAACATCATTCTTTGGGGATGCTTTTCTGCAAAGGGGACAGGGCAACTGCACCACATTGAGGGGAGGATGGATGGGGCGAGATCTTGGCCAACAACCTCCTTCCCTCAGTAAGAGCATTGAAGATGGGTCGTGGCTGGGTCTTCCAGCATGACAACGACCCGAAACACACAGCCAGTGCAACTAAGGAGTGGCTCCGTAAGAAGCATCTCAAGGTCCTGGAGTGGCCTAGCCAGTCTCCAGACCTGAACCCAATAGAAAATCTTTGGAGGGAGCTGAAAGTCCGTATTGCCCAGCGACAACCTGCAGGATCTGGAGAAGGTCTGTATGGAGGAGTGGGCCAAAATCCCTGCTGCAGTGTGTGCAAACCTGGTCAAGAACTACAGGAAAACGCATGACCTCTGTAATTCCAAACAAAATTTTCTGTACCAAATATTAAGTTCTGCTTTTCTGATGTATCAAATACTTATGTCATGCAAAACAAATGCTAATTAATTACTTAAAAATCATACAATGTGTATGATTAATCATCACACTATTGTAATATTAAAGGTGAATTAAGGTAAATTTTACCCAGAGGGACACCTAGTTAAGAGATCATGTGTGAGAGATTTTTAGGACAAAGAGCTAAATCTGAAAAATAATCTAGAAATGTTTTATTTAATTTCACAATGCCTCCATTTTATACTGATTGAGCAATAAAAAAAAATGTGTGTAGTCTTAGAATGCAACTGCTTTGTTTGGGCGATATCTCATTCAAATACAGTTTTCATCAGGACCTACTGAAATGTGGAAGTTAAGCATAGCCAACTCGCATTTTACGAAACATCAGTATTTAGAGTGCTATTGACTAGATGTAATCTGCTAGGCAAACAAACTTTTTGACACTACCTTGTTGTTAGTACAACTAGGCACAGAACAACACACCATGGGCATAATCAATGCAGTTTAAAAAAAAAACGTGGTCTGAAAATTATCGTTTTCTTTAATCACCATTTTATATAAAAGGCGTTCTGTACGTTCACTATGAATGCTGGAACTGTTTTGCTATTTAATGACAAGATGGATACTGATGAAGTTGATTTTACCCCGAAAAATTCTAATTTGCTAGATTATGTTGTGATGTGATTTTTATCAAAGTAATGAATCATTGCTAACATTAGTAATTAGTGCATAAGTTGTTTAGCTCTGCTGAAATTCACCTTGAAGATTATCAATACACATCACATCTGTTTAAATTTATAAATGCAGCCCCTGGCTAAAAACAGACCTACGTATAACTATGAACACTGTTTTATTCAAATGACTAACTTTATTTTACTGATGATCAGATTGACCTTCCCAACACACACCACAGAAAGTCTATTTAGCTGTTAACAAAAGGTGTCAAAATATTTTATCCTGTTTCAAGGACAACACAAGTGGTTTAACACACACAAGTGTCACAGTCTTCATAGCCCAACCTATGTGGAATGATTTGACAACATTTATGGACCAGAAATTAGTATGGGTGCATACAGAAACCATACAAACATGAGCAATTTCTATTGGTTTAGGACTGTTCCGGCAGAATAATTTGTTTTAGTTTTGTAAAATAACCTTGGTCTGAAGTTGACATAAAAGGTAGGAAAGTGCTATATAAATCCATCTTTTATGAAACACAAGCAAGTCATGGTGCTTTAATTAATGTTCTTTCACTATGACTCCTTACAGCCAATCCAAGAAACTGGCAGAGCGGAAAACATGTGATATTATGGGTGAGGCTCATGTCACAAAATTTTCAGTTTGGCCTGGTAACTTTCTCTGTATGTCATCCACCAAGAAAATGAACATAAAATGATCATTTTTCAAACTACAACAAAGAATGTAAAATCCAGGTGTGTAATGCTGCTGAAGTCAGAAACAAGAAGACTCAAAGCTCAAAACCCTTCTGATGCCAAAGGAACACTTCCAATGCCAAAGGGATTTTTGAAGTACTAATGTACAAGATATTCACGTTTTTATTCTTAATAAATTGTCATAAATTAAAAAAGAAAATGTGGCCCAGGTTTGCATATACAGGTTAAGCCTAATCTGTTTGAATTAGATGGCAGTAACATGTTTCAAAATAGTTGGGACAAAGGCAACACAACTAATTAGGGCAAATGGCAAGTGGACGGTAACATGATTGGGTATTAAAAGAGGTCAGAGGTCTTAAACTATTTGCCAATGTCCAATATCCGCTGCCATCTCTAGGCCCAAGCTCACTTAAAATGTACTGAGGTGAAGTGGAAAACTGTCCTGTGGTCCATGGCGTCCTGGGGGATAACCTCCCAGACCCGGGCATCAGTGAGCTTCTGGATATTCTGTAGCACTACTACGCAGCATCAGATGCACCAATTCATAACATCCCAGAGGTTCTCGATTGGATTCCTGTTTGGGGAATGTGAGGGCCAGTCAATGTCATCAATGCCTTCGTCATCTAGGAACTGCATACACACTTTGGCTACATGAGGCCGGGTATTGTCCTGCACGAGGAGGAGGACGTTGGATCTGAGGTTTTCGTCCCGGTACCTAACAGCATTCAGAGTTCCGTTGGCTAGCACATGGATATCTGTGCAAACATCTAAGGATATTCCTCCACAGACCATCACTTACCCACCTCCAAACCGGTCATGCTGGATGATGTCGCAGGCAGCATAACGTTCACCACGGTGTCTCCAGACCCTTTCACGTCTGTCACATGCTTTCTTATGTAAAGAGAGCAAAGTGCCAATGGTGGACCTGCCAATACTGGTGTTCTCCGGCAAATGCCAATCGAGCTGCAAAGTGCTGGGCTGTGAGCACAGGTCCCACATCAGGCCCTCATGCTACCCTCATATGGAGTCTGTTTTGGACAGTTTGGTCAGAGACAGTGGGTTGGATCAAAAATAGTACATATGCATCGGAGGCAGTGCCTAAGACCACTTGACCAACCTAGGCCACCAATTTGTCACCTTTTCTGTGTCTGAAATGTTTATGTTTTAGAAATAGCCATTCATCAAACTATCATAAACAACTCTGAGGTAGTTGTATCTAGTTGTAGTGGTAGGCCTATTTGAAGTTATTGCTTAGCCTGCTCTAGACAATATTTTACCCAGGAAGTTTAGGTTTGGACCAATCTTAATGCAAAATATGGTTGAATTGAAATGTTTGTGTATTGTGACATATATGTTATTGGGCGATTATACTATCTTTTCTATTCTGGGTTACCTGGATTTGTCTGGATTTGATAAACGAGGCTTACTGATGGCTGTCGGCAGTACATTGTAATTGTCGATCATAGGTGTTAGCAGGGCATAAACCTTGGAGTTTCCACATGATGATCCTAGCAAAGTTTCCTACACTTACCAGATGCTGCAGATACTGTATGTGCTTCAAATGAGAGGTTTGCCAGATTTAGCTCTACTTGAGCGCTTCAACTTAATCACAGGTTAGCCTTGCAGCTCTAATATATATTTACCAGTTATGTTTTTATCTCGTTTTTATTATATTTTCTTATGCTATGTAAAGCTCATTGAATTGCCTATTGAATGTTTTTATTCAAGTATTTGTTTTTATTCTATTGTATTTTTATGTTTTTCTTTTTCTTTGTAAAGCACATTGAATTGCTTCTTTGTATGAATTGTGCTATATAAATAAACCTGCTTGCTTTCCCCCAGTATGACAGAAAATGACACCAACAAACAAACAAACAAATTTGATATTATACAACTATATGTTTCAGATTATAACAGTGACATTTAAAATACCTTTTCTCCTCTACACTACTTACTCCCATACCATAGACTTCTTCAATTTACTTGCCTTATCATTAAGGCTCCTATTGTGGTTATGTTGCGCGCACACTTATTTACAGAGAGCAGGAAGATCACAAGAAACCTAACCCCTTACATCTCCGCTTCAATGACAAACACATCGAAATAAGATTAGCATCAGAGTGAGGACACCAGATGAAATCAAATTGATAACTCACCCTGGCTGGCTCAGGCAGTCTACTGACAACTTCACTCCCAGATGCTCAGACTTTGCTCCCGGTCTCTCGGTTTCCTCTGTAAAAAGACTACTGGCCCTCTGGAGTCTGTCAAGGACGGTTTCTCCTGTTGCTAGAAGATTCTCCTCCACCTGCTCTGGCACCGCGCTGGCTCCTCCTGTGTACCAGCCGTCGATGCAGTCTATCCACTCAGCACCATACCTTAAAATGTTAGCCTCTGACCGAGGGATGTGTGTGACTGTGCCTGTCTCTTCTCTGTCTGTTTCAAGTGTGTGTTTGTTCCTATTCCCTGGGCTGTGTGTGACAACGGTGTCTCGTTTCACGCTCTGGTCGGGGTGAAAGAGTGTGCTCTCAGTACACAGTAAACCTGTGTCCTTGACAAGACAGGTGACTAAGTCAACTGCTACTGCTGCGTGTGTGACTGAAGCACCCTCCTCTCCACCGGCGGGGACTGTGTCAGGTGTTGCGAGTGTGTCCGCCGTCTCTGTGTTGCCTGTGGCGTAGTGTTTCTGTTGCTTGTCCACCCCTTCCTTCCCTGGGGGGTGTGTAAGAGTATGTGTTTCGAGGCGGGCCTCTTTTCCTGGGTACACGCGCGCAGCCGTGCTCTGGTTCTTCTGTGATCCCTCCTCCACCTCTTCTCCATGTGGGTCTGTGGTGGGAAGCAGGGCTGGCCAATTGCATTCCATAAATGTGTGTATCTGCTGAACCGGTAGGGCTTGTTCCGCCCCCTCCTTCCACTCCTCTTTCACCGCCCGCAGCGACCAATCCACATCTCTCTCTGCTGAGTAATTTATGTTTGGCTTCTCCTCTTTCTGGACTTCAAGCTCTTGACCTCTATCTTTTGTGTGTAACTGAGCAGCCTCAACATCCCTAAAGGACATTTCTTGGATTTCTTTTTCTGACTGCACGCTCCATTCCACCTCAACGGTTTCATTACCATTCCTCTGAAGTGTGTCAGTTTCTTGAGCTTCATCTGTTTTCACCTTTGCCACTCTTATCTCATCTGTGTAATCTTCCAGGATGCCGCAACGGACCACTGACATAGGGACCTCCACTGCACTGCTGTTCTCTGGTACTGTCGCATGGTGTGAGCTCGCCCTGACAACTTCTGTCTCAATGGGAATATGCTCCTCAATCTGTCCACAAAAGTATTTTCCCCTGGCCTCTTCATAAACTTTCTCAGATATATCACTTGATCTCTCCATAACATTGTCTGCCACACAGGGCCTAAAATCTTCTCCAATCTGCCAATTTTCTTCTGCCACTGTCTCAATTTCTGCTTTTGGACCACCTTTGCTATCCATTGGTTTTATTACAAAGGATTCCCCCTTTGTGGACCCAACACCCGTAGAATTCTCAGTTCTAGGAGTGGCATCCCTAACAATGTCTGAAGTAATGCTTGCACTGTCTGTGGAAGTATGATCATAGCTGTCGTACTGATAAAGGACAACATTGGTGTAATCAGTTTCTTCAGTTTCAAGGCTTATCATAATAGTGGAGGTCAAATACTGACCAACAGGACTTGGTAGAGGGTTGCAGTCTAGTTGCAGACTAACATTGTCAGAGTCCTGTTTGTCACTATCAGAGAGGTTGGACAACTGGTCGTAAGAAAAACTTTCAGGGAGAAGACAGTCATAGAAAGCTTCATTTGTGTCAGTAGAGCCAGTGTCAGCATTTGAGACTTCTGTATCGGATGTGGGATCTTCAGGCACTAAGCAATCGATTTCCATTGGCTCAGTAATGGAGTTACCTCTGAGCAATTGGGTGGCGTCAAGCGGAGTTTTCGGTGCAACTGTGTTTTCAGGAAATGGGTCTGTATTAGCAGGAATGTCAGGCGTGCTAATAGGGTTGACAGACAGGCTAATATAGGACATCTGACGTGATGGAAAACGATTTGGAAAGAAAGAGTCATACAGATCTTTGAACAGTTGTTCAGTCTCAACATGAGTAATTGCATGGTCGTTATTAGGAGAGGCAGTATTGTCTGTGCCATGGTGGCCGGCATCCATTTTTGGAGACTTCGGCCACAGATCTTTGGCAGTGACAGCGGCGTCGGTGGCCGAGCCGAATGGTGTGGATTGGGTGGCGTCACTGAAATTAAGTTTGCCGCGATTGAGGGCAGTCTCTGGTTCAGGGAAAACACGAGCTGCCGAGTCAAAGGGGTTGACCAAAAACAGGTGTGGGTCAGTATTATTATTTATTATGGTTTGGTTGGTGTCAAGACTTCCCTGAGTCATGCAAGGACCTGATATGGTAGATTCTTGTTCTGCGGTGGAATTTTGAGGAAATAATGAGTCACACAGAGTTACACTGGCGTTTGCATCGAAGGTGTCTGTGTTGGAGACAATTTTGGCAGTGCTGGCAATAGAGTTTTTCGTTTCAGGCGTGGATGTGTCACTGCTAAAGACAAAGTGGTCATATGCGAAGGCGGTGTCAACAGTAATAACAGGATCGGCAAGAATGTCCATGTCGGTAACAGAGGTGACTGTTTTACAAGCTAGGGTATCGTTTCCCAGAACGGGTGCATCTATGTCATTGACAGGCATTGCATTCAAGTTTTGGACCCAGGTCAGCTTTTCAACTTCAGGGGCGGTTATAATGGTTTTATTAATCATGGTTTTGACACAGGGATCCAAGGCCATCTGAGGGAGATCAGTATTAGGGGCAACAGTGTTGATATTTACAGCAGGAACATGTCTGCCAACGGAGAGGGTGTCATTAGAGACCTCAGTATCAGTGAGAACCGCTCGGGTAAGGGAGGGTGCAGTAACTGAAAGGACGGAATCAGAAGGACCACTTCTCACAGAGTCAGGGCTGGTTAAGGGACAGTGGGGGGTGTCTTCTCTCTGGTTTGAGGTGGGAGCTGTAGGAAGTGGACAACCAGGGGAAACGGTTGTTAGTGGGCCAGACAGTGAGCGGGGTAGTGGGCAGGACAGTGGAAGTGGACTGTGTTTGAAAGAGGGAGAAGGTTTAACGCTTCCAGTCTCCACAGGAGAGGGGTCTGTTTGGGCGGTTGAGAAATGAGGTGTGTAACACTGGACTAACTGCTTGTCCTCTTCCTGTGAGGTATCATCCCAATCCATCTCAGGCAAAGCTAATGGGGCAATTTTTGTAGCCACATCTACTTTAAGAGGAAAAGCACTGCCCTGGGAATTTGATTGATCGGTTACGTTCTTAGGTCTGTCCATCGGGGGCTGATATTTGTGGGTGACACTTGGAGAACTGTCCTTCAAGGGCTCTCGGGTGAGTGACTTTTTGGCAGGAGATGGTTCAGTGGTGAGCAGTGTCTTGGTGCCAAGGTCAGGTTGAGACATAGAAAACATGGCGCTTTTGTTCAAAGTTCCACGCTGCCTGGTGTCCCTCGTACTGAGGTCAGGGTGCTCCTCCGCCTCTTGCCCTTTGACCTGTGGCTCTGGGCTGTGCAGGACCATGATGCTCTGGGAGAGATCACGATCACTCTTCTTCTTTTTCCTCTTCAAGCCAAAAGTGAAAGTGCCGAACCTCTTTGGCTTGGCACGAAGGTCTGTTTCTGAGTAGCTGAGGTCTTGAGCCTGTTTGCAAGAGATAGACGGAGGGACAGAGGGAGGAGGAGTGGGGAGGGGAGGCGAGGCAGTGTGCTAAAAGAGAAATGGAGAACAGAATAAGAAAGGTAGAGTGATTGGGGAAAGAAAACAGAGACAGAGCGTTACTTCAATAATAACACTCTTCACATAATACCAAGAACCCAAACCCATTTCCGAGCTTGCTGTTCTCCACAGAATATGAATGGCAAAAATTAGTGGTATGTCTTGAATAGAAGGTATGGAATCTGGCCAGGACGAGCCCATGACTTTATCTATCCATGCTTCAGTGATGGATCAGGGAGACACCCAGCCTTCATTCCTAACACCAACACACATGGTACTCAACCCATTGTTTGCATAAAACCAGTTTACGTCTATGTACTGTGCAATCCATCAGCAGTGTGGTAGAGGTAAGTATAAGAATAAACTCCAGTGAGATAATAAGAGCACAGAATAAATGAAGAAGATCGAGGAAAAGTAGTATGCTATAAAAATCCAAAACCAAAGGAAATCATTTTGCAGATTGTTTGATAATATATGAGCGCAATATTATTCTGGTGAGCGTGCAGTCATTCACAATGGATGACAACGGATAGTGGAATGCAGAGCAGTCTGTCAGAACATTTGCCAGAGGTTTGTTGATAGGAATTCCTGTTTGAGTGAAATGCAAAAGACAACAATAACAATCTGATCTACAGTATCTTCGGAGTGTTCAGACATTCACTTTCTCCCAATATTTTGTTGTGCTATTGATTAAATTTTTTATTTCATAACAGGATACAATTCATAACGGTTATTTAGAAATGTGTTCTAATTTATCAATATGAAATATATAATGTACGTAATTACTCCCTTAATTCAATACTTTCTAAATACACTCTTAGTTTTGCACACCCGGATTTGGTCAGATTCTTCCCTTTTTCCTTGTTGATCTTGTCAAGATCTGTAGGATTGGAGATGTCTCCTGACATCCAGTGCATCCGGAAAGTTATCACAGCGCTTCAATTTTTCCACATTTGGTTATGTTACAGCCGTATTCCAAAATGTATTCAATAATTTTTTCCCTGAAGATTCTTCACAAAATACCCCATGTTTGCAAATCTGTTTGCAAATCTGTTCGAAATTTTAAATGAAAAAATCACACGTACATAAGTATTCACAGCCTTCGCCAATCAAAATTGAGCTCTGGTGCATCCTGTTTCCACTGATCTTCCTTGAGATGTTTCTACAACTTATCTGTGGTAAATTCAGTTGATTGGATATGGCACACACCTGTCTATATAAGGTCCCACAGGGCATGTCAGAGTACAAACCAAGCTATAAAGTCCAAAGAATTGTCTGAAGACCACCGAGACAGAATTGTATCGAGGCACAGATCAGGGGAAGGGTACAGAAATAGGAGACTAGTCAGGATCGAGGGAAAGATGAATATACAGAGACATCCTTGATGGAAACCTGCTCCAGAGCGCTATGGACATCAGACTTAAGGATCATCTTCCAACAGGACAACGACCCTAAGCTCACAGCCAAGATAACAAAGGAGTGTCTTCGGGAAAACTCTGTGAATGTCCTTGAGTGGCCCAACCAAAGCCCACACTTGATCCCGATTTGAACATCTCTGGAGAGATCTGAAAATGGCACACTGACGCTCCCATCCAACCTGTTGGAGCTTGAGAGAAACTGCCCAAACATAGGGGTGCCATGCTTGTAGCATCATATTCAAAAAGACTTCAGGTTGTAATTTCTGCCAAAGGTGCTTCAACACAGTATTGAGTAAAGGCTGTGAATACTTATGGATTATGTATATTTTCGTTTTTAATTTGATCAAATATATTAAAAATACTTAACAAACTTTTTCACTTTGTCATTATGGGGTATTGTGTGTGGAGTGTTTAGGGAAAAATATTATTGAATCCATTTTGGAAGAAGGCTGTAACAAAACAAAATGTGGAAAAAGTGATGTGTTGTGAATACTTTTTATTGGTGGGGTCAAATCTCTACACTTTCCCAAAGATGGATCCATTGGTACTCCTTATAACGCTGAATGCTGCATTTATGTATATACTTCCCCGGATCTATTCCTCAACAAAATCCTGTCTCTAAGATCTACAGAGAGGTTCCCGGAATGCATGGCTTGGTTTTTGCTTTCACAAGAACTGTGGAGACCATATATTGACAGGTGTGTGCACTGTCCAGTCAATTGGATTTGCTACAGATGGACTCCAATAAAGTTCACCTCAAAAATGCTCAAAGGACACAGGATGCATCTGGGGTGAAGTTGGAGTGTCATTGCAAAGGGTTGGAATACTTAATTATATATTTCAATTTAAAATGTTTGTGAAATAATAATCAAACTGTGGTACAGTTGTGCATAATTCTTGATTTATGTTTTGTATAAAAAAGTCAATGACAATCTTGACAGCCTGACAAGTGGTTATTGAATAAAAGCAGACTCCAGTAGTAGATCGGAAAGAAGCAGATTCCATCAGGACATTGTTAACGGTTAAGTGGTTACTTTCTGTCATTTTAATGAAGCATTTTGTTGACTGGGGAGTAGCCATAG
>JACXGK010001619.1:55841-66370 GCA_016801125.1 Novumbra hubbsi | reverse complement strand
ATCTGTAAAGGTATTAGTGCACATGGGATGGGGGACTTGCACATCTGTAAAGGTACCAATAATGCTGAACAATATATACAGGTTTTGCCCAAAACAAATTCAGGGAAGGCCTTGCTTATTTCAGCAAGACAATGCCAAACCACATTCTGCACGTACTACAACAACATACCTAAACTGGCCGGCCTAATACCCAGAACCCCATTGAAAACATTTGGCGCACTATGAAACCAAAAATGCAACACAGGAGACCCCAAACTGTTGAGGAGCTGAAGTCCTATATACAGCAAGAATGGAGAAACATTTGACATTTAAAACTACAACAATTAGTCTCCTCACTTCCCAAACGCTTACAGAGTGTTGTTAAAATAAGAGGTGATGCGACACAGTGGCACAACAATATTTTGCACATCATTGCATTCTGTTTTTATTTGCATTTTACGCAGCATCCCGAATATTTTGGAAATTGGGTTGTATTTTCAAGATGCAGGAAAGAGGTAGGATCGCTAAACTACATCTATGAGATGTATTCCTCAAAAAGCTAATGTATTGTATAGATACAACAATTGAAAACCACAAAATTGCCAAGTTTCCCCATAGTATAACTGTAAAACAAAGTGAATGGGACCTCGAAATGAAATCCTATGGTTGTTGATTAGATTATAGCTGTGAAAATCACTATTCTGATTTGCCCAGGTTAGACAGACACTTTAACCATTCAAAAGGAAAACCGCAAACCCTAAAACACACACAAGATATTCATGCCTATTTATGCTACAACAGTTTGCGCTATAGTTGATCAAATCAGGATCAATGTTTAAGGTAATCAAAGCATTTTCTCAATGGTGGTTGACATGAGGAAAACACTTGTTAAGGCTATGATATCTTCGTCAAAAACACTTTTCCCTTAGACAGGAAGCCTAGACAAGTCCAGCAGTCCTTTCAATACGTTTTTGCAAAACCTCCAAGAGAGATTGCAACATTGTGATTTTAAGGGAGGGACTACACAATACTACATCTATGTAGCCTTCCAAAGCTTTCCGTTATGAGCCTAGGGTCAGAGATGTGTGTGTGTGTGTGCAGGTAACCAGATGCCCTCAACCAGATGCCTCGCTGTTTTTAGTTTAACAGGCAGAAACTGTGTAGCCAACAATGTAGCCAACAATGTTAGAACAGTCCGTCTGGTAGTGGCCCAGATGGAACCAGAATCACTACAGCAGACTACTGACGTGTTCCCCTTGGATGGGAGGAATGAGGTCAGAGCATTTGCAAGGGTCAAGGGGTCAGGGAACCAGGGGGGTCAGGTCAGGCCTTGATGTCCTCCCAGGATCCTTGTCACCCTGCGGAGAAGTAGAGAGACGGTCTGGCCTGAATGCCTTTTGGGGGCTGGTCCATGTCTGAGTTAGGAGTGGGGGTTCCTGGCCATGTGTCTAACTCCACCCTCTAGCCTTCACCCCATCCTCCACCCTCCAGCCCATCCTGCACTTTCAGAATTCTCCACTTTTTATTTTCAGAATTCTCCACTCCGCTGATAGACTCATGTGCATTAGCTAATTTATGTTAAAAGTTTTTTTTCCATTCATCTTCACTCCATATCAAACCCTTTGACTAGTTTTTCTCTTACCTTTTTCATTTCAGTGTCACGTGGTTTAAGAAACGATAGCACTTCGACCAGCGTTTCACCCTCGATGGCCGACTGACCGACATGGCGCAGAGAGAGCCGTTACTCTCTCCGACCTCCGGGATCTCTTATCTCGGCTCTCGTTTCAGAGATTACTGCTCTCATAGCTGTTCAACTGAGGTCTGCTATCCAGACAGCTTTGTCACCTGCTACTGAGGGGCTCTGGCCTCTTTCGCTTCTGTTCTGGATGATCCGTCGTTTGGGCAACTTCGAACACAACCTAAGTTGCCCCACCTACCGCATAGCGCCACCTGAGGAATCGGTTGCACGACTGACATCTGAGAACCAAAAGCTGGTAGACAGGACTGTCAACCTGGAGGCCCACTTGTGCCTGCTGCGACCTTTGAGAGAACGTGGACCCGGTGGGAAGCACGGCAGATTTCTTTGCGGTAGTGTTGCATTCTCTCGATCCTCTCACACCGTTTCCTTTTGTAACATCCGAACATTGCTCAATATCATTTATTCCAAATAATTCTCTAAATTTCCTGAGGTTTATATAGATTTGGGGACAAATTTGGCTCACGGTTCTGTCTCTTGTATACGTCTCCCCAAGCAAGTATCTGTAATAATGACACCAGTTCTGATCATTTTGCCCTTGAACGTGGGACCAGGCAGGGTTGCCCTCTCTCCCATTTGATATTTGCCCTCTCTATTGAGCCCCTTTTAATAGCTCTACGTGCATCTTCCTTTTATCAGGGTGTGTCACAGGAGGGGGTTGAACAAATGTTTTCATTAAATGCTGATGAGTTTTTTACTCAGTAACATGTCAGTAACCCTGCAACCTGCTTACATTTCATTATCTCTATTCTGGAGGACTTTTGTCTCCTTTTCAGGTTACAAGCTGAATCTCCCGAAGAATGAGTGCTGCAGCTTAAGCCGACTGACTTGCCTTTCCAAATTAGCCGCTCTGGTTTCACATACCTCGGAGTGAAAGTAACATGTTCACTACCTGCCCTTTTCTCTGCAAACTTTGGTCTTCTTCTTGTGCAAATGAAGTCTGACTTTCAGAGATCGGGTAGCTCACTCCCATCACTTACAGGCAGGATTAATGCTGTTTAAATGCCCAAATTCCCATTGTGTTTACCAAAGTCCTTTTTTAAGTCAATGACTCAGGCTGTAAGCTTATTTATCTGAGGAGGTAAGGTACCCAGAGTCAGTTGTCATTGGCTTCAGAGGTGCACATTTAGTGAAGCACTGGCACTGCCCAACTTTTTGTAGTACGACTGAGTTGCCAATGTAAATGGACATTCTGGTTGCATGCTCCAGATACCCCATGGTGCGACCTTGAGGCAAGGTCCTGCCTTTCCTACAACTCTTCCCGCTTTTCTCTGCTGTTCTTTGCCTGCTCTCCCCACTCGCTATAATGGCAATCCTGTGGTACTGTCCACACTTATGATCTGGTATCAGTTTCAACATCATTTCAAATGTCCCTTTGCATCGGCTGTGGGCCCTATTAATCAGAACGATGTCTTCCCTTGTTCCAAATAGACACAGCTTTCTGTCTCTGGGTGAGGTAGGGTATTACCGCATTCCAAGACCTGTATGACAATGGACTCTTTTCTGTATTTCACACTCTGGTGGTCTCTAAATACTCATCACCCACCCTCTCACTTTTTCCATTACCTGGAAAGCCAGGCATTGTGCATCTTCTATATCTGTTAAACTGTCCTGAATGTAGTGCTGTCGACCATCACCGAATGAAGGCCATGGCTAAAGGAATCCACTTTTCCTTGGCGCGGTTAAACAAGCAGCAAGTGTCGGCTAGCAGCCCGCCTACCCACAGCCGAACCCCGACCACACCATCACCAACTACGTCCACGGCACGGCTTGCCTCTCCCGTTCACTCTCAACACCCTGTGATCATTCACCCGGCGCCTATCAAGCACCGTTCATGTTCTGGCTACTGCCACCAAGACATCCTGCCTGGGCCACCGTGAGGATAAATAGAGGAAATATGTGACTGTCTCTGCCTTATGCAACTTATAACCAGGGCTTGCATTACTCTGACAGAAAGGAACGAGGGAAGGGAGGGAGGCATAGAGAGTGGAGGAAAAAGACAAAGTAGATGTCTGAAATGAATTTAAATGGAGGCTTGGTTTTTTTCACCCTTCCTTTAGCTTGAGGCTTTAGAATGATCCGGTTTAGCTCAGTGGAAACGGGAGAAGGCTAGACTATGGCAGGGAAGCCACATTAGCTGGTAATACGTTACAGCAGGAATAATTTTCAGGTAGTCTACTACCTAGAATATTTCACTATCTCCTTGGCTGAAAATATGACTTATATAAGTGTCATAAAAAAATATAATTTAAAGACATAAAATAAATCAACATGCTTCAGATCCACTGGCTTGTAGTCCCCCAACTGTGGCCAGTGTTTCTTCCAAATGCATCCATCCATAAACTAATTTGCTGAGTTTACTCATCACCCTAACTGACAGTGTTATGAGCTATGGTAGACCATCTAGTCTATGACTTATTCATTTTCGGACTGCAATTGCCATTTCCATATGAATTCATTATTAATGGTACGGCGAGCTGTGCTGAAGGGTGGGTTTGCTCCAACGAGTATGTGTGTCAACAATGATTATACTGCATTCGGAGAACTCAATCTAGCATCCAATATCCTATAACACAAAATACAATTATTTGCGTTTTACGCATTTTCATGACCGCTGTAGATTTATGCTAGCTAGGCAGCCAAGAGATTGTGATGGTGATGTGAATACAGCCGCTGGTACCACTAGCCATTCCAATGCAGAATACACGCCCCTCTATGGCAGAAATTCGACGGAGCTCAGAGATTTTAAAACAAATTAGCCTACTTGAAATGAATGGAAATAGAAAACACGCACGGAAGTGAAACAAAAACATCACAGCGGGTTTGTGGTTGTGGTTCTATATTCACTCATTTCGATTCGTTATAACAAATCCACAAAATCAGTGCCAGGCAAGTGCAATGCAGGTGTGCGCATGCATCCGTGTGACACATTTCAATTTGGAGAGGCGAATGTGGGCTCCGGCGCCGCGAAAATCGAGGCGTGCGCGTCCTTATGATTTGAACGCAGCGCTATGTCTGAGAATGAATGGAATATAAACCCAAATCACACACAGTGCAGGAGACGCAGCATAAGGTGTAATTTAGACATTTTAATAGCGGTTGGTACTTACGCACAGCCTCCTTTTTGGGGTCTAGACCGTTCGCGGTTTGTTGGATCTTTCCTATTTTATTCTGCAGGACCCAGACTCTCTGGTTGGTGGACATGATTTCGTTCTCCAGCTCCTGAAATAGTGAGCAGGCGTGCTTGGCCAGGTCAGAGAGCTGCCGCAAGGTCCGTGAGAGGACCACATTGTTGATGGAGCACAGATCCTCGATGTTAAGTGAACCTTCGTCATTTGGAATCGGTTGCCTGCACAATAACTGAGGTTCCACAATCCTTTTGGCAAATGGCATTTTGAGAAATCACTGAAATTATCCTAAGTCCCCCTTAGGAAAAGCAAAAAGAATATCCAAGATAAAATAAAAAAATAAAAAAATAGTCGTTCTTCGGGCGCTCTTCCGTCCCTCGTCCCCTCCTCTCCTCAATCCAAAGTTCCCAATGTCTCCTTCAGACCCTCCATCCTTTTCATTGCTAAGATCTTACTCCGTCTGTCCTCACATACAGCCGAAGCGTGGCGTTGCCTGCCTGCATATATGAGGATCCGCGCTGCCCCAATGATCGTAGGTTGCCTCCGTGGCCTCCCCGGTCCTAGTTTTTCATTGCTACAGAGCAGAGGGTGAGAGGGCTTTAAAGAAAGATGGAGCAAAAAAACGACATGGCAAACTCATGATCCGGATCCGGATTCAAAAACAGGGGTATTCAAGCGGCAGTAGCAAGTAGTGCATTGAGCGTCAAATCAGCCATGAAGCGCATTCAGCATCGTAGGACTGCTACTACAGCCATCATTGCAAGGTTTTAAAAAATAAGGCTGGAATATAATCTGATCCACAGGTTGCGAGGATGAAAACCATTTAAATCTACAACAACCGTGTTTATTAAAAAAGCAGCAATACACTCTCTGCAGGGGCGTTTAATATGGGGGGGCACATTTTATATTTTTCACAAAAAGTTTAGGTTTAGATTATTAGCCTGTTTAGGTTGGTTATGAATATAAGTGCCTAACCAAATAGGTAATGCATTAGCATATTTAACATGCGCTGGTTCATCTGAAAATAAATATAGTTTTCGCTATTCCAAAACAGCTGATGGGAACATAACAGGATTTCATTAAGTCATGGAAGGCATCCATTATGATATTTTGCCTTTGTTTTGTTAATATTTAACCTACAGAACACTCAAACGGGAGAGGGAATCAACTGTGCAAAGCAGGTGCCACTTGACAGAAGAGCATCATTTTTTAAAACGCCATCACTAAGCTTTGCAGCATCTGCAGGACTCTGTATGTGTTTGGATTATTTTACGTGTCAGGTTTAATCATATCAGCCGTGGGAAAACAGAGGAATCTGTCTTTTTGTTGTCAAGTTTTATGTCAGTTTTATCTGCCCTCACTTAGTTTGAGAGAATTTCTTAGCTGCGCTACCTGAGAGAACATACGTTTTAATGTGAAAACAGTTTACGGCACACATATATAACAATACTCAACTAAGGAATAGATTATGTCTTGCTTCTTTAGTTGCTGTTGAGGCCACGTTCTCTGTAGACCTGCACACAGACAGAGATAAAGCCATGTGTAAAATTGTATGAAGTTAAGCCTGCTTCAAATAGGTTAGCAAGCAGGTGTGCTGTACACTGTAGCTCAGTTCTAAGCCACTTCCGGCTCAATTAAACGTTGAGTCACAGTCTACGGCAGCTGTGGAAAAAATTAAGACAGCCCTGCACCCTTTTATTTCCTTTGGAAATAATTTGATAAGCAACGTTTTGAGTGAGGAACAGATGGGTTTTATGTGCAGTGATCTCATAAATTGAACCATTCTCTTCCTCCCCCAAAACGTACCTTTTCAACTTTTGGATTGATCACGTGTGGTCAGCATACCAGCCTCGCGTGTTATATCCCGTTCATGTTTTACAGACACAAATGGTCTGTAAACACGCGTTAACTGCTTTGTTTTACCCTGGCCTATCTACCCTATAAGTAGATGCTGTCGGGAGACCACAACAGACCAGAGGAAAGTGGAGGGTGGGTCTTCAGAGGGGTACCTGGCCCCACGAGACTGGCCACAACACAACACCCAGCCAGCCTGCAGCACTCCAATAACAATGTCAGATGATATGTGGAGTAATTCAAGATCTACAAGGCAAATTAGTCCAAAACCCAGTACTTCGCCCTTCTTTTCAACACACCAAAAATATAGTTTATTACTCACGAACAAAGTGCTGGAGCAAAGGGTCCATCATGGTTTCTAGTTTGGGGCGTTTATTTTTTGAGAAAAGCTCCCACGTCATCTTAAACTTAGTTCTAAAATCCATTCCATATTCTGTTAGATGTTACCCAAAAAAACCGAATGATAAAACATGTCCACATGTCCCATCACTTACATTGACACCAAAGAATGCTGAAGTTTAATGGAGACGGATACATTGATCACAGTAACTTTGGAACCACTAGATGCATTCAGGCTGAAGAACTATGTAACGTCAAATTGAGAAATAGTGAACTATTCCTTTAACCTCGTTGTGTGTCTAGTGGTATAGACCCCAGACAGGCATTATTCCACATCCAAGTTCATTGAATGGATGCTATTCAAATTCACCCACATGGGTGTTTCCTGGTAGTTCATTCACATTTTTGCTGAATGAGTGTTTCACTAAAGCCATTCTGTTGTTTTGGGAATCATTCAGAGTTAAGCTGTTTCAATGGAGAAGCTGCAACAGGACTGTATGACCGTTAGAACAGAACTGCTAGGTTAGCAAAGCTGAAGGGAGGAAGCTACTGGGACCATTTGGCCCCACCAATACATCAGTGTCCAGGGACATTGGAAGCTGGCTTTTTACAGATGATTTGTCCCCACAAATAGAACACGATGAAGAGATCACCCAGAGAAGTTGTCCTCCGTCACATGGCAGTGAGTATAGAGCGCCCTCCTGTGGCAGTTCTCTCCACTTCATGTAACAAACGCGCACCAAACAAACACACAGAAGGAGCAGCTGTCCCAGGCTGTACTCCCCACTGGAGACCACCATCCTTGTGCCCAAGGAAACCCGATGAATACGCCTTTACACACTGCATCCCTCCGGTCATCATGAAATACTTTGAGAGGCGTGGCGCAAATCACCGACCACCAAGGGGCGTGTCCTCAGGCCTCTGCGGTACGACCTGTTCACATGCAAGCGAGGCTTTGCATGACACCAGCTCTGCCATCAGATTTGTGGATGACAACGCTCCGATCCGCATCAACAGGTCAGCATGTGAAACTACACGCGCTGCTGATTCTGCAGACCATGGATCAGACAGGGTCTGTGTTAAAGCTCCGGGTCTCACACTAAGACGCTTGGAGAAAGTTGCTATTTGCGAGCAATAAAACCTGACCTACATCTGCTACTTAGGCTAACTCTGCTACATTATAATTATTATGAATATATATATTTATTTATTTTCAATATTTCCTCTTGTGATATCCAATCTGTGATTAAGTCTTTTCCATCTCTGTGGCAATTTGTGTATGTTACTGATATATGCTGCACACAGAAAGTCCCTTAGGTTAACCTGCACAATGAAAACAGACCCTGTTTTGAATAAACATGTTCAATTTGATTTTTCAGGCACTAGGTGGCCCCATTTTGCTTCGCCCTGGCCCCTCATCTAAGGTGATACAGTACATTTACTTCAATATAGCCTCTTTATATAGTAAAGAACAAATGAGTACACTGAAAATATACAAAAAACTTGTTTCAGTTGTACAGAATGTTAAACGCTGTATGCTAGTATCAAAACATATTTTGGGAAGCTAGAACCAGAATCTCACCTGCAGTGCTCTTCCTGATTACATTGATCAGAAATGCTAAGGCATGCTAATAGACAAGCTAATGGAAATAAACTGTTAGCACTCAATGTCCTCAGTACTAATATTTCATGTGATATTGCTTCAATAGCCATAATTAAACTTTGACCTAATCTATTCTTATCTCTCTTTCAGACCCAAAGTTGCATGTCATGCAGTTTCCTTACTATCAGTCTCTAAATCTGAGAGGGTGTTGGCTTGAAGCAAGAATCAAACCAGGAAAGATATTACGCTCTTGAATCAGTACCAATCAGAGAGAAATAAATGAAACAATATTTGTGTAAGTATTTCTATATACTTTATTCAAACTTTTATAGGTACTTTGGGAAATAACTTTTGACATATAAAAAAGTTTGACAATTATTAGCAGCTACGTATTTGCATGTGGAACTAACTAAAATGTCAGTTTGAGTAATTATTTCACTGCATGGATCATTTGCAAGCACTTCATTTGCATCTTGAAGTATGCAATTCATTTCCATGCACAGAACGGACGGGACATTGCGTGTTCCCCTTGTGGTTGAACTCTTCCTTGTTAAACAGATGCTGGATGCTTGAACATTTTCCAAACTCTGAATCGGCCGTCGACAGAACACGAAGTGACTAGGCTATCTCTTTGGACTAAACGGATTTGCGAGCAATGCACACCTGAATTTGGGCAGTTTTCTCCTATTCTTCCTTTCAGATCAACCCCAAGTCGGTCACATTGGTTGGGGAGCGTCGGTGAACTGCCCTCCTCGGGTTCTCCCCACGTACGTTCAACGGAGTTCACAGATTTGTCCTGAAGCCACTTCCCACGTTGTGTTAGCTGTGTACTTTTTTGGGGGGCGGTAAATGTTTTGGACACCTTCCTGACAAAAGACATTTACCTTTCCTAATTGATGGTTGGGTACAACCAAACACTTGTATTTATTAAATGATACCCAAATAACACCAAAAGCATACTTTACTCTCTCTCTCATGCACAAACCCAGAAATACACACACACATGTTTTGTTTGGCAGGATGAATCCTTCCCAGCAGCACTCTGTCTGTTAGCTTGGTCTGAGGACAGGAGAGAGTTGGGTTACCATGTCAGAGGACACACCCTATACCCCATTATGCACACACACACACAATCTCATGGATAAGCACACACACCCTCGTGGGTAAGCACACACATACTCCCTCGCACACCCACATGGACACAGACATTTTTCTGTGCCTCAGAGCATAATTCACAGCAAGAAATAAACTCACAGTAAAAACAATGTTATTTGACAGAGTTTCTGTTTTTGTTTCAAATGTTTTATTAGCAGCTTATAAAGTAAACAAACAGTTGCAAATGTTACCAGAATTTATGCTTCATTTTTTAACATGTAAGAAAACAAACAATATAGACACAATACAAAACAAACCCTACACATATCCCTTTGCCCCAATTCCATCTACATAAACAAATGTATCTTAGGCCCCAATTCCAACTACATAAAACTATGTATCTTATACCTCAATTCCATCAACATAAAACTATGTATCTTATACCCCAATTCCATCAACATAAAACTATGTATCTTATACCCCAATTCCATCAACATAAAACTATGTATCTTATACCTCAATTCCATCAACATAAAACTGTGTATCTTATACCTCAATTCCATCAACATAAAACTGTGTATCTTATACCTCAATTCCATCAACATAAAACTATGTATCTTATACCTCAATTCCATCAACATAAAACTATGTATCTTATACCTCAATTCCATCAACATAAAACTATGTATCTTATACCTCAATTCCATCAACATAAAACTATGTATCTTATACCTCAATTCCATCAACATAAAACTATGTATCTTATACCTCAATT
>JACXGK010001619.1:33295-55741 GCA_016801125.1 Novumbra hubbsi | reverse complement strand
ACACTGTACTGTTTTATCAACCACAGATAAGGGACAAGATAAACCCAGAGTTATGACTCTGACTAAAGGTCAAGACAGCCCTTAGAGATGTGGCTTTAACAGGGTAAGTAACTCCCATCCCGTCACTTTCCTTGTCTGGTATATTCAGACAGGATGTCTATGAAGCCTCTTCTGGTGGGACTGACCATAGTGGTCTGTGTGGTTGGACAGTCCGATTTGGAGAGAAGTGCACAGGAGTTCCTGAATTGGTTCGATGGGAATGCTACTCATCTTATGTATCAGTACTCGTTGTCGTCATGGGAATACAACACAAACATCTCCCAGGAGAATTCAGACAAAATGGTGAGTGCTCTGTTAGATTGACGCCACAGGTAACCATCGGTAAACTAATATAGGAATGTATTGAATCAAACTGAATGCATGTACTTTGTCTGGGTATGCTTTCAGGGTGTACAGAGTGCGATCTGGGGAGAGTACTATAGCAAGGTATCCAAGGAGGCTGAGAGCTATCCAATCGATCAGATCAAGGATCCATTGATCAAACTACAGCTGACTTCACTCCAAGACAAGGGCTCCGGAGCTTTGTCCACGGAAAAAGCGAATCACGTAAGGAAACGACACATCTTCATTGCTGTTCGGTTTACACATTTCAATTTGCTACATTATTAAACTTCTGTCCACATTTTTGTCCAGATTGAGTATGTTAGACTCAATATAATCATGTTAGTGAGACTAATAGTTATCACGGCACAGTTCATGAAGAAGTTCAGACTTTTGTTACAGTGTGGGATGTGTACATACCTTTTATTTTAGTTTTCTTAACAAAGAAATTAACAGCTTCAATAATGTAGTTATCTTACATGAACCCCCTAAACCACTTTGGGGATCTTGAATAATGCAATGTTAAGGTCTCTGCATCACGGTACATCATTGCACACAATCCCTTTGAACTGCTTTTTTTTACTTTTACCTACTTCAGTTATACTATTTCATCTTGTTATTGTTTTACTGTAACGTTCAGTTTCAATGTACTTATCAATGAGAAGTGTGATTTGATATATTTGAACTTTTCTTGAAGTCCAGTTTAAATTCATGACATTGCATCATTGCACCAACTCCTGGCAACATTCCAGCTCTCACCAAATCCTTCTTGTCCCGGCACGGCAGGCTTGCTTCCACTGCCCTCTCGCCGTGGTTTGGATCACGGACACTTGTTTTGTTGTTTATCGCCCTCACATGTTCCCCCTCATCATGGACTCTATATAAGTTCCTCCTTTCCCATTGGGTCTTGTCTGTCTTCGTTTGGCCTCATGGTTGGGTGGATTATGTCGGGTGTTTCTTTCGTTATCGTCCTGGTAACTTTATCAAATGTCCTCCGTTGTCCCCGCGCTTGTGTCCCGCCTCCATCCAACCACCGTGGCAGGAAGACCCACCTAACCAGGACTCAGCAGGTGAGCGGAGGGCCACCCTGAAAGCCCCACAGTCCAATCATCAGTCCCGGTGCAAAGCCTCAGCCGGCCCCTTCTGGTTCTTGCTCGTGAAGTCAGCTGTTCTGGCTATGGGTCAGAAAGTACTTTCCAAGTCCTGCACACACACACACACACACACAAATTGCAAACCCTGGTCAACACCCACAACTGAGATCACAGGCTGCCAACCTATCACAAGTTACACAAGCTCCAGACGATGTTTGGCCCATTTTCACCACCACATGCTAGGCCTGGCATAGTTGATGTGCCGTGAGCTGGATTTAAAATGTCTGACCACAACAAAACAAGTGGCAGGAGCACTGTGCCACTAACATTACATTATAATTGATGTGAGATGGCTACATTTAATACTTCTGTCCAGATTTCGTCTTTACCTTCTGCATAACCACGATGTCGAAGATGACCGCCTGCCATCGGTGAACTTTCACTGAAAAGTAACAACCCAAGTACACAAGAAATACATTGAAGTATACGCAGTTGAGGGCAAAAACATTTTTGCAACCTTGACATAACTGCAAATATTATGAAGTGTGGCAATCAAGCAGTTTGTGTTCTCGGACTCCATGATGTCACAGGCCCCATACCGCTGCTTGAGAAACACAGGAGGAAAAGTCCAACGCCCCAGTTTGTATTGTGTCATCACATCACACGGACCAGCTTTTGAGATGTGCTTAATTTTCAGTTGAATCGTGTGTTGAATGAGGTAGAGCGGTGACCGTTTAAGCATGATGTGTTGTAAAATAATGGTAATAATAACATAACTTGTTTGTGTTTCCATTGCTGTTACTTCCTGTCAGCTGAACAAAGTCATGAATGAGATGAGCACCTTCTACAGCACCGGCACAGTGTGTAAAAAGGAGGAACCCTTCAACTGTCAGACTTTGGAACCTGGTAACATCCTAAACTACCTGTCATTTTGGCCAGGGCTTATACAGTCCTCCGTTTAAACGTTACATTACAACCTTCAACCATGGCTACACACCAAGGTCATAGTGTGTGTTGAATGGTGCCTTAGTAACTCAACTGTCGTGTCAAAGTGCATTATGGGTGCAGCAGGGACGTATATTCATTAACAGCAATGAACTTGTAAACAAAAGCTTGCTGGTTCTCATCACTAAGGCAACAAACAGAAAACGGTGGTTCTCATCAACACAGTTAACCCTAATTTCTCACAGGTATTTGTTGTGAGTAAGAATGTTTTTTTTTACCTGATTAAATAACAGTAGAAAATGTCTAATAGATATTTAATTGAGCGTGTTATCTATGTAGTATGTTGTGCAGAAAGTGATAAAATGAGATCCAACGATCGTGAAGTAAATTGTAATGCAGTACACGCGTGTGGAATGGTGGTTTTTAAAGAGAATTTGTCGGTCTGAAAGCTCTCATTGAATTGAGGAAGTGTCGTTTGCTCGTCTGGATGAGGGAAGTGGGATAAGAGTCTGAAGTGAATTTGTGGTCTGTAGTTTTGTTCCAAAGAAGAAGAGCAACTCCAGCTGGGTAATATGTTGTTGCGTGTGAATATACATAGAATGGCCTCAGAAAACGCAGCATGCTGACCGTTGTGTTTGGCATGCAGGACTAGAGAGCGTGATGTCCAACATGGACAGTGATTACTCTGAGCGCCTGTACGTCTGGGAGGGCTGGAGAGTGGAGGTGGGCAAGAAGATGAGGCCTCTCTATGAAGATTACGTGGACCTGAAGAACGAAGCCGCCAAACTTAACGGTAGAGGTTGTGCTGTACAGCTAACGTGCTAACACAGAAGAGCCACGGTGCTGCCACTGAATCTACCAAACCCATACGACGACATTAACCAAAACAACAACCGCTGTTACGGATAATGCTTCCATTAAGATTACTATTACACCTGCTAATACCGACTACAGCTACTGATGCTTTTGTTGTTTGGCAGGCCCACTAAGGGTTGATCGCTTTCATACCAGTACTGTGATAACACCGCTTATCCCATCGCCTGGTATAACGTGAACCAATTCACTTGCGCAGGTTATGAGGACCATGGAGATTATTGGAGGTCTAACTATGAAACCATCGACGAGAACCCTTACAGCTACGCCAGGGACCAACTGATGGCAGATGTGAGGCGCATTTACAAAGA
The DNA here is from genome assembly GCA_016801125.1 of Novumbra hubbsi. Lineage (NCBI taxonomy): Eukaryota > Metazoa > Chordata > Actinopteri > Esociformes > Umbridae > Novumbra > Novumbra hubbsi. Next base: position 52,137 of record JACXGK010001619.1, on the reverse strand, counting down.
GGTACACTGTTAGGGTTACTCGTGTCTTGTTTCAGTTATTGCCAGCATTACTCACACAGTAGCAAACAGCCTGAAACCACTTGTTTTGTCTCTAAAGATTCTCCCGCTCTACAAAGAGCTACATGCCTATGTGAGGGCTAAGCTTCAGGCTAAACACCCTGATCACATTCACCCGGAAGGGGGGCTGCCTGCCCATCTACTGGGTACGTCCGACACTCCCCAGATAGGAACTTTGAAAGCACGGGTGATCAGTTCCGTTGAGAAAACGCAGACTCACAAACATCCAAGTCAACATGAGTAAAAAAGAGTGTCTACAACAATAATCACCCGAATGTAACACTGCTTGTTCATTGGATATTGTGTGACCTTCTCTGTTTCCATCCCTCTGTTTTCAGGCGACATGTGGGGAAGGTTCTGGACAGGGCTTTACCCTATCTCAACCCCCTTTCCAGAGAAAACAGACATTGATGTGACCAATGCTATGATTGAACAGGTAGAACTTGACATATAACAAAACACGTTATATAGACCTTGTTATATGTGTCAGATGTACTGCTGAAAAATTCTAATTTACAATAAGAACTGAAAACAAGTTTATTTATCTGTTGCTTTCCATTATACCACCTAGTAGAATACAATACCTTTCCTGTAATTCACAGGGTTGGCCTAAAAACAGACTATTCCGGGAAGCGGAGAAGTTTTTCATGTCAGTGGGTTTGTACAAAATGTTTGAGAACTTCTGGGTTAACTCCATGTTGGAGAAGCCGACAGACGGGAGGAAAGTGGTGTGCCACCCTACAGCCTGGGACATGGGAAACAGACAGGACTTCAGGTAACAGGAGTCACATTCAGATGACACCGTTGAATTCACAAAAAGACCCATCCATCCGTCGCACCAAGAGGGGTCACCGCTAAACACTAGCCTCTTCCAACCTCCGTCTCCAGGATAAAGATGTGCACCGAGGTGAACATGGATCACTTCCTGACGGCGCACCACGAGATGGGCCACAATCAGTACCAGATGGCCTACCGGAACCAGTCCTACCTGCTCAGGGATGGGGCCAATGAGGGCTTCCACGAAGCCGTGGGGGAGATCATGTCGCTGTCCGCCGCCACGCCAAAGCACCTGGTGGCTCTGGGACTCCTGCCAGCCGACTTCAAGGAGGACAAGGGTGGGTGTGTTGGAAGCCGCGGGGGGAGCACTCCCGGCTTCTGTAGATACGGCTGGTACGGGCGGAGCTACGTCTGCATCGGACGGTGAGACGACAGCTGTCATGAGGCTAGTCTATTGATGCTTCATGTTGTCCAGAGCCACTACAAGAACCATCAACAATCTCTGTCCAGCTCAAGTACAGAACGATTGATCACCTTGCTGCTTCAGGGATCCAGACTGCTTACTGGATTAAGTTCTGCCTGGTCAGATGGGTCTAGCCTCTATCCCACCTGCCTACTATGCACCTGAGTAACATAATAACCAATGTAGAGAATAGATAGAGACACAGAGGCATTGGTTCGACCTAAGTGACCCCCACCTCCTCTTCCTCTTACCTATGCAGAGACCTCAATCAACTTCCTGATGAAGCAAGCTCTGACCATCGTGGCTACACTGCCCTTCACCTACATGTTGGAAGAGTGGAGGTGGCAGGTCTTCAAAGGGACCATCCCCAAAGACCAGTGGATGCAGCGCTGGTGGGAGATGAAGTAAGGAAGGACATAATGGAGGATCTGGAGCTTGTCATTGGTCACTGCCTATCGAGCTTTTGGGGGTTGGTCGGTGTAGTTAGAACCTGTAATTGGTTAAACCCTAATTTGAAGAAAACAGTTTTGGGTGAGGAACTGAAATGTTCAACTTGCAGTGGTCTCATAAATGTAACCCCAAAAAAGTTTCTTTTCAAATTTTGTTCGAAAGGAAAGTAAACGGTGCGTTGGTCTCTTAATGTTTTTCCAGAGATATATAATCAAGATAAAAATGTTTACTGTACATTGTGTACATTGTGTAAAAATAACATAACAACAGTCAATTGGCTGTTTCAACTTGCATGAATTTTATAATGTGGCTCAGGAGTGTGTATGGCCCCATGTGCCTGGATGCACTCTCAACACCTCTCAACACATCCAAAGCTAGAGATGAATGAGTCAAGAAAGATAAGGAGAGAACAATTGTCTGTGGTCACCACCTGTTAAACAATTCCCGTTTTGGGGGTTGTCTTGCTGTTGCCTCTCCAGTGCCCCTGTTGTCACTTTCTTTTGCACCGAAAGAGGCGACATTGATTCACAATTGTTTATGCTTCCTAACTGGACATATTAATATACCTGAAGTTTAATTGACTTACGTGTTCCCTTTATTTTCGTAAGCAGGGTATTATAAGAGAATAAATCTAATGAATATTGTATTTAAAAGATTTCAAAGCATACAAGGATGGATGACTACAAATATAATTAATAGAACGATAGTCGCCCTTCCAATCATTCTTTCATTGTATTAATTCTATTTCTACGCGTTTATCTGACCTGATCAACATCCAAATGTATGCGTTCTTGCCTTGCTTCCAATTGGAGCCCTCAAGAACAGCAGAAGTGCATCACTGCTCTGATGTGTTCAGGAGGGACCAGACACTCATTGATACATTGCTGCAATCGACTGTATTTCTCTTGACAGAAGGGAGATGGTTGGCGTGGTCGAGCCCCTGCCTAGAGACGAGACGTACTGTGATCCCGCAGCCCTGTTCCATGTGTCCGGAGACTACTCTTTCATCCGGTAAGAAGATCCCCGGTTTCTTTTACCTAAAAGAAGAAGAGGGGGAAACACCCCTCACGTCTATCTGTGCTCCAGCATATCTGTGCCGAATGGAAACAAAATACACCACGTATCTATTTTGTATTTGTGATTACGTCGGTGTCATAGTGCATGGTAAACTAAATCAAGAGCAGGTACTGCTACTGAACATGACTTTGTGGTGTGGAGAAGGAGGGTTCATTTCTATCCTTGGTGGAGGCAGATATGTATATAAGTGTGAACGGTGTAGCGGCAAAGTCTTGCAGTATGTACTGTGGCTGCGCCATTGCAACCAGTGTTTTAAATCTAGTCACCGTTGGCCTGGGGGCCCCGCAGATTGCTGGCCCCGTCGAAGGTTGGTTGGGTGGATGCTGGACAGGGCTGCCATGCCTTGTCATGCTCAAGCGCATCCCTGTGGTAGATTGGGGCCTGCCGGCTCGATTGTGGCTGTTAACCAAAGATTTTACAGTGGATACTTCCTGGTTGAGCAAGCAGAGATTTGACAAGATTGCAGTGGAAGACCACCCTGGGAGTTGCTACAATAAAGCAATGCTCAAATTAACTATCTAAAGAGTGTGTGTGTGTGTGCGCGTGTATTTGTAATAGATATTTCACAAGGACCATCTACCAGTTCCAGTTCCAAAAAGCCTTGTGTGAAGCAGCCGGACATTCCGGGCCCTTGTTCCAGTGTGACATCACCGGGTCGAAAGTGGCAGGGGAAAAGCTGAGGTATTCAATAATATCTTCCCCTATTCAAATCACCCAATGCCCTAATGGCTTGAACAATGTGCTTTGGACGGATGAATCCAAAGTGCATTTTTTGGGCACAGTGACAGAAGATATGTGTGGCACCAAAAAAAGACAGCATTGGAGCACAAGAACATCATACCAACTGTAAAGTGTGGAAATGTCATGGTTTGGGGCTGCTTTGCTGCTGCAGGGCCTGGCCAGCTCACTATCATAGAATACACTTTGAATTCTTCATTGTATCAGAGGGTGCTTGAGGAAAATGTAAGACCATCTGTCTGAAAATTTCAGCTGAAGCGGGTGTAGATAATGAAACATGACCCAAAACATTCCAATAAATCTACCAGGAATGTCTCAGAAGAAAGAAATAGATTGTTCTGGAATAGCCAGGCAAAGCCTAGATCTTAATTCAATTGAGATTCTGTGGGGGGATTTGAAAACATTTTGTATGACAATAATAGTTAACGTCTTATTGAGGTAATTTTAGCCAAAGTGGGCAATACCAGCTATAAGGGCATTGAGTGTCCATAATTTTTCCTCCGTAGGAAATTACATCTTTGTACATTTTTTATTAAATAAATGATATAATGGTTAAAATGTCACTGTTTTTGGTTCAATTACCTCACCTTTATCTACATACAGTATATTGTTTGAAAGAAGATAAAATATTGATATGTTTATGTTTCTTAAAAAATAACAAAATATTTAATGGGATTATCTAACTTTTTCACATGACTGTATGTGCTGCAGAGGAAGCGACTTGTTCCACCCTAGACCAGTTAACTAAAAATGCCTGCCAAATTCAAAGTGCTTTTCAAATATTTCCCTGTTGAAAATTTTTGAAGTGAGTTAATGGAATTGGACCCAAACCCTAATTGTAACATCAAAATCATGGCTTTTCATAAATTACAATTTAATAATTAACAAATAAACGCCTTGGCTTACAGAACGATGCTGGAGTTTGGAAGGGCTAAGTCATGGACAAGAGCCTTGGAAACCATATCAGGAAATGCTAAGATGGACTCCACCCCTCTCCTGGACTACTTTAAGGTCCTGCATGATTGGCTAATAGAAGAAAACAGGAAGAACAACAGGAAGCCAGGATGGAAAGCAACTGAGGACCCATGTGAGGATCTGTAGAATATCCATTCACACTATCACTCGTCAGGATGTAGTATTCAGATCCAGCACTTTGCTTCATGTTTGATAAACACATTTACAGATTAACTTAATATAAATCATAATGCTGTCCCAATCTAGACAAACTCACTGACACACAGAATGCATGAAAGTACCATTTAGCGCTAATACAAGTGCGATGCTAATATGCCTACAGACATACACCAACAATATGTAATTGTATTTTCATACTATCATTGTTGTTTGTTCAACAGTCTCAAAGGATGCCTACAAAGTCAGGTTGAGCCTGAAAACCGCTCTGGGTGACAAAGCAGTAAGTACACGGGACTCATTTTAGTAAGGTTGGAAACAACTTGTTTCATGAATTCATGAAACAAATGTTCATATATTTTCCCGTTGAACTGACTTAGTTATTTCTCTTCAAGTACAAATGGAATGCCAATGAGATTTACCTGTTCAAAGCCAACATTGCCTACGCCATGAAACAATATTACCTCAAGGTCAACCAGACGGACGTTTCTTTCACGTAAGTGTTTTCACAAGGCTTTCACCGGGGGCTTTACGGGAAATGTCCATGTACAGAAGGCGGCATCATTGCTCTCATGTCTATGCTAGATAGATGTCTCTGCTAGATAGATGTCTATTGCTTTTTTCTGATAACTCACTCCCACCTTGTTCCAGAACGAGATGGAACATACACGTGTAATTAATAAATACACTTTCTTTTCTAATGATCGTGTGACCTAACCACCTTTTTCCTATTCTTCACCAAAGGACAGAGAATATCCACATATATAATGAGAAGCCTAGAATATCGTTCTACTTTGTGGTGACTGGTCCTGCCAAAACGACCATGGTTATCCCCAAGGCTGAGGTCGAGGCAGCTATCAGGTATTAGAGGCGGTAGCCGCGTGGCACAAATGTCAATAAAAATATATATTTCTATTGACATTTCGTCATCGACTAATGTGAATTTAACATCAAATCCACTGCCTGACTACAAACGTATATGAAAAGCACTGACCACTCGGCTTTCTTGCTCTCGACCCAGGTTGTCCAGGGGTCGCATAAATGACGCTTTCCAACTGGATGATCAAACTCTAGAGTTTGAGGGTCTCCTAGCAACACTGGCCCCGCCCGTAGAGCAGCCGGTAACTGTCTGGCTGGTGGTGTTTGGTGTTGTGATGGGAGTGGTGGTCGGCATGGGGTGCTACCTGGTAGTCTCCGGCTTCAGAGACAGGAAGAGGTCAGTCATGTTAATGTCATTGTTTTAAAGAAGTGAACCGTGTCCGGAACATTCTGAAGCCACTTTATGGAGATGTGTATCTGCATTCAGTTCCCCTCTATCGTTTATTGTTTGTGTCTTTTTTAAATGCCTGAATTACAGCTTAATCAGAATGACTCATGTTGATGTTGAAAGAGTTCATGTGGCATGTACGGCCCTGAAATAGGTCGGTGTGCTGGATTTAGTTTGACATCCTGCAATTTACAGTACGGAAGCTTAATAACTCCTTGGAGTCCATTCAGCTTTTAACGATTGTCTTAAGTTGCCTTTAATGAGCGCTGCATTATATTTTTTTACTTTATTTACAGGAAATCCGCAGCTAATGCTGAGGTGAACGCGGAGAACCCATATGAAAATGAAGGAGTTGAAGGGAAGACCAACAAAATGTTTGACAGTGAAGAAGATCAACAGACAGGACTCTGATTCTGTGATTCTCTGTATGACAGTTTGACAAATGACGATGGGACCTGCAAACCACCAACAACACCGGATTGCTCTGACACAAATGACACACCAATTAGAAGTTTGATTATTTGTGTTAACGATGTACTTATACATTCAGAGTGTATTTTGGAGTTTTTACACTATGTTGTAAATAAATAGACTCAATTAAAATAATGAAATGTATAAAACGGACTAAATGAATTATAGAAAAAAGACGCCTTTATTTGTATGATACATATCTACTTCCCGCTGCAATAGGAAAATATGTAACTGACACATTATTACATATCCCGCACATTTTTCCAAGACCAACATCCGTCCGCTCAATATTCAATATATATTCGACGATAAAGCTTCACAAACACAAAACATACTCTGACAGAACATACACTGGACCATACAGGAAACACTCCTTTTCATTTATGGATGATAAAGAAAAATGACTGGTCCCCTGTAGTCTGGGGTTTCCCCAACCCTACTTTGGACAGATTGAACGTGTGGATGAACCAGCCATGGCAGACGGCAGACTCAAACTGCCTCGCTGTGGAGCCTTCTGCCTTCATGTAAAAGACAAACGGCAACATGTCCGCGTCATCCTTCTTGATGCTTTTCAGTTTATATTTGTCACAAGCCTAAAAAGGACATATGCAGAACGCATAAAACTCTTCACTCAAAATGTGTTATTAATTAAAAAAGAATTCTAATGCATTTTTTTTATAATGACCACTTCGAAGTCGTTTGAGAACCATGCGATTATGGGTGAGCCTCGGTAATCAAGCACCGCTTCTATTCAACCATCCTAAATCCATAATTATTTTTCGGTCAATTAACAAGATTCACACCAACGTCATAACGCGTTAGTAATAAAAAGCTGTAATGGGCTGACCTCAACATTAAGAAGGACTTTCTCTCCATCCTGAATACATTTAAGGAAACAGTTGGAGTTGGTGAAGTTCAGGACCACAGGAACACCATGAAAATCTCCATCCACACAGTCAGATTTGTAGTGATAAATTGTGATCTTCTCTAAAATTAATACATCACACAGTTAATAAAAAAAATGTGTCCTCTGAAATAAATATAGTTTAATGTATGAGTTATGCTAAATATACAACTATATTAGCTGTTTGTAACACAAACTGCAAAAAACACATGTATCACATACTGTATGTACTTGATGATAATCAAACAAATATCTGCGATTGCATACTAAATTATTTGAACAAACCTGGATCTTCTGACAGTGTTGGAATAGTCTTTTTCCGTGTGGGCTTACTTCGAAGGTACAGGTGATAGAAAAAGTTTTCAATGTAAGTGTTGTCCCACTGCTTAATGTTTTCAAGGTTTCCCATTTCTCTTGACACTGGATAAGAAGACAGTGAAACAAACCAACAGACAAGAAAGTCCTCAGAAAATAAAATCCACAAGCTGATAGTAGCGGTATAGCATTGTGAAGATCAAAATGGGGTTGGAGGAAATGCGAATATAATCTGTGTCTAATAATGTGTTCCCAGTAATGTAGTGTTTAAGATAAGGGTTTCACTTCTCTGTCTTTCAGAGGTCATACGTGATTGCGTGGGTATCGCGGGAAGTCATAGTGAGGCCCTACTGATTAGGTTTACAAAGTGAGGCCCTACTCAGTTTAACAGATGCAGCTCTTTACTGTACAACATGTAATCATACTGTATGATTGAATAAAAAAATATATAAAAATATGTCTAACCGTGGCAGATTTGTCTGGACTCTGCGACCATGACCACCTCATTAATGTCACATGGTTTCCCATCACAGCTGCCACGCCCCCTAATCACTGAGATTATGGTGTTCCTCATGGCAACCAGGATCATATCATCAGTATCATCATTGTCAAAATCATCATCATCGAATGCGCTGACATTGTCCTTTGTGATATCATCTCTCGGGGGACAGCCATCACTTTGTTTGGGAATAATACAGTATTACGTTATTAAAAAATGTTAATGGGTGTTTTTTATGAGTGGTACAGAATGCAGATACACAAAACGTATCTCCACACTTTTACATTAGAGTATAGTTACTGTACCTTTGTGACAGATGCTGCTTTAAATAACTTTCTGTTTACAACAAAATATTTGCCTACATCTCCAGGTCTTCCAGGTCCTCCTTTCTTCTCATCTCTAAGGAGAAGCTGAACATGGTATTCTCTTTGGTGATGGGTTGGAGGTCCCCACCCTCTGGGCATATTTCGGGTGGAGGAGGACGGCTGGCCGGGTGGATCGTCTGAAGAGGAGATCAGAGATACGACTACATAAATGATATCTACAGTGTTATGGTCTTCCTCTTGGTCTTTCCAAGAGAGATCTATTTATGTCTATTTATCTATGTGTCTATCTATATGTCTATCTATTTATATGACTATCTATCTATGTGTGTCTATCTGTCTGTCTAGCTATCTATGTCTATCTATCTATCTATCTATCTGTATGTCTATCTATCTATATTTCTATCTATCTCTGTCTATCTATCTGTATGTCTATATATTTATATGTCTATCTATCTATGTGTATCTATCTATCTCTCTAGCTATCTATCTATGTATATCTGTATATCTATCTATCTATCTATATGTCTATCTATCTGTATGTCTATATATTTATATGTCTATCTATCTATGTGTATCTATCTGTCTGTCTAACTATCTATCCATGTCTATCTGTATGTCTATATATCTATATGTCTATCTATCTGTATGCCTATCTATCTATATGTCTATCTATGTCTACCTATCTGTCTGTCTGTCAGTCTATCTGTTTATCTCTTTCTATCTCTTGCTCACCCTGTCTTTCTGTCTTCACCGTCTTGACCACAAACTCACCAACATCGGGTTTTCCTCTGCCAACAATTTGGCAAAGTCTTCTGGGGCCACTTCTTCTAGGTCCAATCCGTTTATCTTTACTAACATATCCCCAAATCTGTGAGAACAGCAACATACTTTTGTACAATGGCTGAACTTACACTGTCCTGGAGAAAAATATGATTACATGATACCGCAGCAGATGCAGTGGTGACGCTACCATTTTATCCCACCTCAAATAAAAAAAAAACATGGTCCCAGCCAAGGTTTCGCCCCTGGTTTCTAGACATGTGAAAACGGTCTGTAAAGGAATACATACACACAAACCTAAGGTCCATTCACAAGGTGCCTACCTTGCAAAGGCTCCGCCTCCTTCACCTCCCTTTTTAAACTTGAGAACCTTTTCCACTTGATAGTGGTGCTTCCCATCATCTACAGTGTGAAGTATCGAGATGCCTCCCTTCACAGGTGAATCCTGTGGAATTGACAACCATCTTTAAGCGGGCGTCCAGGTGACATGCTGTGCTAGGTTGGCGCAGTTGAGAGTACTGCACCGTATTCTTTCCCAGTAAAACCAAAACTATAAAAATATAAATATATAATATAATATATATATATATATAATATATATAGATATAAAACTGAAATCCTATGCAAAAGTCTAAGGTCACACATCAGGTCTCAATGAACTAAATATATTAAAGATCAAAATCTTTACTGTACGTTGTGTGATTTATTGAGAACAAAAGTAAAACTGTCAATGAAAACCAAAATCACCAACCGACTTGGGGCTGGATTCAAACAAAAAATTTCCGGTAAACAATTTCAATCACAATCTGTTCCAACTTATAGATGTGCCATCCTGCAGGAGCTGGATGAACTGTGCGACCTGAATGGGCTGCATGTAACGCCTCGTGCCTCCCGGTAGTGACAAGGACACAATGCAAAACAAGACTAGAGAAGGATCAGTCAGGACGAATAATGGGACTCTCTCCTATAAAGGTTTTTCATGTTGTTATTTCACCCCAATGAAGAGTAGACAACAATTGCTTGTATCATGTAATCACGTGTATTCACGCGTATTCACAGTGTGTGTGTGTCAGAGTGCGGACAGTAAATCACACATGTGGAGGTTCTGCAGGAGTAGCAGTGAAGTCAGATGCTGGTTGTCCTTAAGACCCACACACACGGAAATCCTAGTGTCTATTGTTTTTCACACACACAGTAACACAAATCGCAAAGTAATCATAATCAATGTAAGTGTGTAAACAATTGTAGAAAAACATAATCAATATAAGTTTATAATGAAATGATAAAAATGGATACAATGGATGCATAAGCAAAAGTACAGTCAAATGCATTGAACGGGAGCTCTGGGGAAGGGGTGCCCAACGTTTTTTTATTAAGGGCCATAAATCGAACTTGACTGAGGGCTGGGGGCCAAAAGTAACATTGCATTATACCAAACTGTATCATATTATATGGCGTGGCGGACCAGGTTTGGCCCGCGGGCCCTAGTTTGGGCACCCCTGCTCTAGGGGCTCCGTTAGCAATATTTATCAGCCCCGGCCAGAAAGTTGAATGTGAAACAACAGTGGCAAATCAGAGAAGATTTGCTAATAGACTAGCATAAACCCTGTTGTCTAGCTGTTTCCTCTCCAGTGCACCTGTTGTCACTTTCATTTGCATCAAAACAGGTTACATTGATTCACAATTGCTTATGCTTCCTAACTGGACAGATTGATATCCCTGAAGTTTAATTGACTTGGTGTTATACTGTGATGTTCCCTTTCAATAAACTGTATATGCATACTGTACATAATTAAATATATATACATATATTTATATATATTGATTTAAAACACTACCCATATAAATGGCCTGTGTGTGCTTCAGACATAATCATCTAAGAATATATCAACAAAGGTCCTGGTCCTTTGGACTGCTCCCTCTGAAGGTCCCAAAGACTTCTACGCCATTCACTGCCAGGCTGTGTGGTGTTTGATGGTCAACAGACACATTTTGCTCAGGTAAATGTCCGTAAACACCTTTTGCTCAGGTAAATGGCCTTAAACACTTTTTGCTTAGGTAAATGGCCTTAAACACTTTTTGCTCAGGTAAATGTCTGTAAACAATTTTGCTCAGGTAAATGGCCATAAAGAATTTTTCACAATAGTATATGTATGAGTATGAAATATTTACTTGAGTTAATGTGCCCCTGAGGGGAAAATAACATACTCATAGCCAAAACATTACTTCACATTCCTCTGGTACAGACACACAACCTTAAAATGACTTCTGTACTACAACACTTCTCTCTTGAGAAAGGCACAGCTCCAACATGCTTGCTTAACCAAATACAAACTAAAACATCCCACTACAAAGTAGCTTTAAAATGACGGCCTCTATACAACATCTCTGATTACAACATAGCCATGATATATCCTAATACCGTATACTGTCTCATTAGTACTCAATCAATAAGGACAATCTGTATGATCCTTGGATTTACTTAGCACTGTGTAAAAATAGAGGAGAAAAGAACTTAAAAAGATATACAGGCAGGGTGACATCCTTTACCTTGATATCCATGTCTTCACAGGTTGGGGCAGCAGCCTTGTGTTGTTACTTTGTGAAGGCAATGCCAAGTGTTTTGGATCTTAAATAGCTCTGTTTTCGATGAATGACCTAGAACTTCCTTCTCACAAGGACTTAAGCAGACAGAGGGGAAGTATTGTATAACTGGGAGGGACTACTACTTCTGCCAAAAGGAACAACAGTAGAAAAACAACCCCCCCCCCAAAAAAACAGGAACAAAAAACTGTACTAAGCACGATTTGTCGATTTGATTTTATATTCTTTTGTTATTGGGATGGGCGAGGTTATCCCATTCACTGCGTATTGCCCTGTGCCCTGCGTTCAGACCGACATATGAACCAACGTGTGATGCTTGGCGAGTCAACGTCATCAAGATCCAGGCCCCATGGCATGGATGTGGCCTCTCAGTTTGTGGGCATCCATTATTGACATGGTCTTAGAAGGATACACACAAGATGGGGGACCTGTGTCATGTGAAACAACCTGTTCTCGTTACACGCCTTGTACATGCCGAATCAATTCACCCCAATGAACAACATAGTTGAGGCTTCCTGCTGTCCCACCTTTACTGAAGTCCAAAAGTTTGGGGTCACTTACAAATTGATCATACATACAATGTAGACATTGTTAATGTTGTAAACAACTATTGTAGCAGGGAATGGCAGATTTTTTATGAAATATCTAGATAGGCGTACAGAGGCCTGTTATCGGCAACCATTACAATGACACGTTGTTGGCTTCTAGGCTGTGTTCTTCCTCTGTCCACTGTCTGGGTTCTTTTACCCACCTTCATTTCTTATTATTGGCCGGTCTGAGATATGGCATTTCCCGAAGTCACCTCTTCACTGTTGATGTTGAGACCAGTTTTCTGCGGGTACTATTCAATGAAGCTGCCAGTTGAGGATCTGCGAGACGTCTGTTTCTCAAACCAGACGCACAAATGTATTTGTCCTCTTGCTCAGTTGTGCAATGGGGCCTCTCATTCCTCTTTCTATTCTGGTTAGAGCCTGTTTGCACGGTTCTGTGAGACGAGTACTTCACAAGAATAGGCCGGCACGTTTTAAAAGAAGGTTGTTTTGCATGGTAGTGTACCTTAGTGATTTGCACAATATTCAACCTCCTGGGTAATCCTGGCGCCAACGTGCAACAACTTTCATGGCCATGGCTGGTTTGATGCATCCCAGGGTCGGAGTGACGCAGCTGCACTTTGATGCAGTACCTTAGACCGTAACCACTGGTGATACCCACTGTGCCCGTTTGCCGTTGTTTGTAAAGCTTACTGTTTACACCCTAGTGCCTATTGATGTTTATTTAAAAATATAAAAACACACTAATGACTTTTCCAGAATTTCATCAACTGTGGTTCTTCTCCAGCCTGGTCCTTGATAACGTTTGTGTGAGGACCACATGGATTGTCTAAACAGCGCAAACAATCATATGTAAAGTACCAGAAGCTTTGCACACCTGAACTTCCCTTTACATACTTGAACACACAAAACGTTCAATGACAATACTCTATATAGTTGTTGTTTTCCAGAAGTGAGTTAAAACATCTTGCCTCAATTAAACCCAAATGCCAATAACATGAGCTTACACTAACACAACGCCTTTGTTGGCACAATTCAGAGACGTGAAAGCCTATAAAGAGGAACGAAGAGAGGAATCGTAATGTCCCCATGAACATGGGAAGTCACCTCATATTGGCTTCCTCTGTAAAGCCAACTAGAGTTCTCCAAGATTAAGTTAATGATGGCAACCTTACTTTTGTGTGAGCATGTGGGTTTACTTTCATAAATGCTTGTGGGTATGTGTTTTTAACCTTAACAATTAAAAATTAATTGTCATTAATATCCATAACAAGTCATAACAGGATCGACATGTGACAGTTTCTGTTCACGTGCATTGGAAGTCAAGGTTAGCTAATAGCAAAATTACCTCTTTTTTCATCACTCATCACTGAGTCAGTGTTGACCTGTATTTCAACCTAACTAGACTGCCAGATTACCGGAGTGAAAATGTTTAACTGTTGGAAACAGCCTGCAATATCCATAAACAACATGTTTATTATTTAAAACTATATGCAAATTATTAACTTTAGATTGTGATATTGAAAAGCAATTGTACAGACTGATTTTTTTATCATTCATCTGATGTTATTCTTTTTATATTACATATTTAATGAGAGTAGGACAGCCAAGATTGTTTAAATGGGGAATATCTCAGGCACTCTTAACAAGTTTGTGGGGAAACATTAACATAAAACTCTTAAGTGATTCTGGTCATTAAAACGTGTATTTGTGTTTGTAGAAGAGTTAAAAACATCCATGTAGCCCCATTAAGAGCTTTCAGTTGGTATCCTGATAATGGCTTTTGGGTTGCTGGCACATAACATAGGTCATGTGATAACGTGTAGTTAGGGGTTTGTGAAGCTCCACCATTTTATGGTGGGACTATTTTGAGACCTCTCTCAAAATAGTATCTACAGGCGCCTCTGAAGATAAGGTAACAGGGCCGAACAGGTTTACAGCCTTGGTTGATTTCATTTTTAACATTAGTTTAATTTTGTTTTACTCCTTAGTTAATTTTGTTTTAAGGATCTGTATTTCATTTTCCACATTAATTCATTTTCTTTTCAACTTTCATTTATCCGTATTGTTTCAGGTTGACATTGTGACTTTCGTGTTTTTTAAACTGACTTGACAGATCCAGGACACTTAACAAGGTACTGTGTCGTTTGTGTGTGCCTTTTCTCGCAAACTGCCTTGAAAGATACTTAAAGGTGCACTTCAGAGGCACATATGGAACTTTTGTTGCTGAATGACAACTTTCCCCCCCTCAGAAGCCATGCATCTGCTCTAAGACTAACAGGTCTATACTGGCCACATCTAGACATCTAACAGTTAACGACAAATTAAACTGCACAACTGAAAGCACTCAAAAACCGAGTAAAATTCAGTGCATGCAAATGATTCTAAGTGTTGTGTAGAACGGTATTGTAAATGTACGTATAACACCCATGTCTGAGAGCTGTATCAACACAGGAGCTGTTGTAGAAACCGTGATTGTAATGACTGATGTTATCCAGTTCCTTGAGTGGTTTCTGGTTTCATTATTAGTCTAGGTTTTCCTATCTTGTGGTTTGTGGTGGTGACTTTGCGGTTGACAGTGTTTCTGTGTGTATATTGTGTGTGTGTGTGTGTGTGTGGTACTATTTTTACTGTACATGTGTGATCCAGGAGTGCACTCAAAGATGGTAAGACCTGATCAATTGTCCCCAAAAGGAAAAAGGCTATGTCTGGCTTAGAGGATAGGTTTGCTGTAAAACATACATTTAGGGCAGGTTAGGAGTAGTGTTAGGGATAGTTTTAGACATCAAGGGCTTAGGTTTAGCATAAGGCGTTACACATGAAGGTTAAGGTGTTGAGGTTAAGGATGGGTAATGACAAGGAAAATAGGGAATAATGTTTTTTGTCCACAGAGAGAATGAAAAACATGCATGTGTGTTCCCAGACGAGGGTGATGTTGGATGTGTTAATAATAGGGGCTGGTCCCCATGCTCTGACCCTGGCCACCCTGCTGTGCCAGCCTGAACGGACCCTGTCCCCAGTTGCCCCCACCACAGACGTCCTGTCTGGGGTCAGACTCAGCCGAGCCTGGGCCCGGAGCAGCCACTTCAAGAACCACAGGAGAGGAGTTAACAGTGAGCCTAACCCGCCTGAATGTCTTCACAATACCGTTTACATTTAGAGCCCAGATTAGCCTGTTTCTGGAATTGACAGTAGTCAATTCTTCTGCTTTTCAGGATTGGGGTAGGACGTATCTGTAAACACACGCCCTAGTTTCTCCTTCTGTTTTGATGTAATTTGATTGTAAACAAGAGAGACAAATGACCAATTAAATGAACTAGAGACAGTTCCGAAATTACAGCGACATTCCAATTCTAAAGCCAAATTAAGAAAATGTTGAACTGGAATTAGATCTTGTCCTTTTTGAATTAAACCCGAACATGATTTCCAATGTAGGCTAAAGACAATCAACATTCTGTAGTTAAACTACACACTGTATAATGTAGGCTACAGCCAATCAGCATTTTCTAGTGAAACTGCCCGGTTTATAATTTAGATAACAGCCAATCAGCATTCTGTAGTCAAACTACACGTTTTATCATTTAGGTAACAGCCAATCAGCATTCTCTATTCAAACCACACGGTTATTGATGTGAGCTTTAACATGCTGCCTACCCATCCTAGTCCCAGTCTAGAGACTAAAACCCAAATCACCATTAAAGTGCGTTTTAATCAAATATCAAATTTGACCGGGAACCTGATGACAAGGCCGCAGTTTTTGATTGATCTTCAAGGATCATGTACGGTTTGTGTGTCACGTGTTTCATTTAGGGACAGTGAAACAGGTGTGTGGACTACATTGTCTCGTGAGCTGCCTGTTTGACAGGTCTATAATCTTTCTCCAGGGCAGCAGACAGTTGAGCCTGAGAAGCCGGCAGAGACTAAGCCCGAACGGGAGCCTTGCCCCCCACTGGACTTCAGAGTGGTGGACTCGTATGGAGCGTGGACCACCCTGTGGGAGAACCAGTTTCGGGCCCTCAAAATCCCTCATCTTCGCTCACACACCCTAGTGCACACAGACCCACTGAACAAGGTACTTGCCTAGTTTTCGGTTGGGTTCTAAGTTTTGGGGTTATTCAATTTAGGAGGAAATAGGCCTTGAATAGGCAACCAGGGTCTCATCGTGGTTTCATTCAGGCTCCATAAGCAGAAGAGATGATCCACCACGACGCTGTGCGTCATCGTCGCACAACATCTCTGACACGCTGTATGAACGAACTCGGTCGTTTTCTTTTTCCGATTTCCCCCTTTCGTCATCAATCCCAAATGCGTGTACCCAGGGGGCATTGCAGGAGTTCGTCCTCGAGCAAGATCGGAGCGCTGAGCTGCGTAGCCTCCCCGACCAGGTCTACATCCTGGATGAGAACGCGTTCTTCAACGACATGCGCCTGGGAAGGAGGGCCAAGAGGAGACTGAGCAACAGCCAGGGGCAGGAGACGAGCCTCTACCTCCGCCTGCCGGAGACCCGGCTCAGTGTGGACTTCTTCAAGCAGCAGGTTGGACTGGCAGAGCCTAATCCCAGCAGGAGCAGGACTGCTTGTTATTGTCAGACAATCATTTCATATATGTATATATATATGTACTACATTTGTTTGTGTGTTTAAGTTCTACTGAAATTGATTGAGAACAAGTATTCTCCATCCAGGTAAAAAAATACAACCTGGACCGTATCCTGATAAAAGGCACGGTGGACCAGCTGATCCCTGTGACTTCAGGAGGAACGGTGACATCGTTCCGGGTGCTCCTTCAGAGCGGGGATGTGCTCGAGGCACAGCGGGTGGTCATGGCGACCGGGCCTACCCGCCCTCAGATGGCCAACATCCCTACGTGGGTTTCGGCCATCGCGGAGACCTACCCAGAGGAGAGACTGCAGCACACCGTGCAGCTCATGCACTTTGACCCCGCCCACGGGTCGGCTAGGCAACAGGAACAAGGAAGCCAGAGCAAGGAACAGGAGGAGGGTCCTTCTCTGTCATCAGGTGTGTTAAATTTGATTGCTCTGATATTAAGGTATTAAATCAAACTCGCAAGAGACTCGAGGCTGTGCAGACTGGGGACTGGGTAGGAGGCCTTACATACAACACTGTGCTACTGTAACTTAGCGGGGGTTGTGTCAACAAAGCGGTCGTTGTTGTCACAACGTGTGCTTCTTAACACCACGTTGCGTTAAGGTCAGCTCACACACAAGCTCACATGTTCAACAGTGCGGTTATGCACACTCATTCCCAAACTGAAATTATTAAATTGGAATTGTGATTTGTAGAGCACCTCCAAAGATACCTGGTGCTGAAGCCCAGGCCTAACACCGCCACTGTATTTAAGGTGTATAGCCGTGGCCAAACGTTTTGGGAATGACACAAGGGTCACTTCTGGGCCACATCCTGACTGATGGCAGCCCATTCTTGCATAATCAATGCTTGTTTGACAGAATTCATGGGGTTTTGTTGGTCCACCCACCTCTTGAGGATTGACCACATGTTCTCAATGGGATTTAAGGTCATGGGAATTTCTTGGACATGGACCAAAAATGTATATGTCTTGTTCCCCTGACTCCACTCCCTTGGCTGAGTAGCAACCCCACACATGAATGGTCTAAGGATGCTTTACAGTTGGCATGACATAAACACCTTTGGCCACGGCTGTATACAACAGTCACACACCGACAGACCATATTCCATGTGACAACAGCCCCTTCGGCTGGTCCTTAGGTGACATGACATGTAGCAGAGCTCCCTAATGGAACACACCTTAGCATCAAAAACTGAGAGAACAATGTTGATTGTGTTGAGCTGTCTGTTGCAGACTCCCCCTGTTTCTCCCCTCCACCAGGTGACTATGTGGTGTCAGAGCCTGGCCAGAGGGTGCTGGTGGTCGGAGGAGGCCTGACCAGCGCTCACATCATTTCCATTGCACTACAGCAGGGCGCCAGTCACGTGACATGGGCAATGCGCAAACACTTACAGGTCTGACTCAACCTCTCAACCTATTACGTGTTTTCTCGACCTCCTCAAAACCCCCTTCAAATATCCCCCAGTCCTGCCTCTTCGGTCTTCTCCTCCAGCTGAAGCAGTTTGACGTGGGGGACGTGGAGAGCCTCGTGGGCCGGTACTCCCACGTGGAGCACGGCATCAAGCTGGACGGCCTGGCCTACCTGCGTCAGTTCTACAACGAGAGCAGCCTCCACAAGAGGCTGGCCATGATCAGGCAGGCCAGGAAGGGAGGAGCCGTTACCCCCGAGGCCTACTCAGTCCTGCAGCCCTACATCCAGGCAGGCCGGCTGGCCATCCGAGCCTACTGCCAGGTGCATGACATCCAACACAGATACCAGACAAACTAATGCACTCCTTTATGCAACGAGGGGGAGGGGGGGGGGGGGGGGGGGGGGGGGGGGGG
>JACXGK010001619.1:15760-33195 GCA_016801125.1 Novumbra hubbsi | reverse complement strand
TGAGGCAGGACCACATGCTCTCAGCGGTCATCAAGGAATATCCAGTTCAGGTTCGATGCCTTCACGTCTGGCGAGGATTGTTCATGTGGTTGATATTTTTGTCAACCCAGGTCAGCCAGATTGTTTGCTTACACTCGGTCTAAGATGAACTGTTTACTGTTTTATACACGTGCGTTGTTCACTTGCAGGTCATCGATGGCTGGCCATGCATATTGGAGACCTTGCAGTGGGCTCCAGGATGCCCACTATATCTAATGGGACAGTACACAGCACTTCAGGTATCAGGACTCATGGTAAAATAAAAACTTTTGAGCAGACGTGTGGTCAAAGAGGAGAATAGATGACTTTAAAGCTATTATATGATCACCGCAATTTTATGTATTCAACTAGGTACATCTTTGGATTTCATTGGTTGATCTTTTTTGAGGATCTGGTTGGAAGTCCCACCCCCATTTCTACATTAAAATGGAACGATACTTCAATGGCGCTGCCATTTCATACCGACTCCATGAATAGGCATATCCTTAATATAGTGTCCACAAATATACAAAAAAGAAAAATTCCTGCAAACCTAACAACATTATGTAATTTTAACCAGGAACAAATTAGGGACTCCTTTCAAGCCTGCTATAGTCCTTTATAAGTAGCCTATTTGCCTGATACAATAATGTTCTGCGTCATGCTGTCATTCAGACTGTAGTTATAGTGACTCAGCAGTTTAACCCCCTCAAACACGATTGTCACCACAGCTGATCGCGACACAGTAGTCACAGTGATTCGGCTACCTTTCTGTTCTATTCACAAACACAGGTTGGCCCACATGCGGTTAATCTGGCTGGGGGACAGGCGGCTGGCGCCCGGATCGCTAAAGATATCATAGCCCAGAAGAACCGAAAACACCGTCGAGGGGAAGTGAAAGAGACAACGCAAACCTCCTCGGAAAGGACCCAGACCGAAGAATATACTCAACAGATGCACGGGTTGATGTGGTTATAATTCAACGTACGGTCGTACATTTCGAAGAGAGATTTGGTGGGCGATGGATTAACACGTCATGCTGACAATTGGAAACCGCCACCCTTTTACAATGAATACTTTCCTTTTCTTTTTGAAGGCACGCCCTTGAATTATGTTTCTGCGCGACCGGTTCCGGAGTTACAACACTGTCAACAAACATTAAGGAGAATATATAAGCCTGTCAGTTGTAGTATACGCATTAATAAAAAAAATTATAGGATAGACTGCATGTCATTTTTTGCCTGCTTTTTCTGAATAGTCAAGTCTTGTTTTTTTACTACAATTCTATCAGGTTAGTGACAGTTATGTTTGTTAGTCTGTTGAGTAGTCACGACCAATGTTATTGCAACTGGTTATGTTGTTTTTTGTGCTCCAAAATAGCAGATTATAAGTGATTGTTAGCAAAATAATATGTACGATCAATGTGGAAAGTATTTGTATGTTTTGACAATATTGTTTGTTCTGTTTTTCTGGCACTTTGCCATAACGAAGGGTGACTTTTAGGCTATAGAGACATGTTGACAATTAAAAGAGCTATGAAGACAGTTTTGAGTGTGGAGCAGGCAGAAGGTGTGGGAGCCCGTGTCCGCAGGAGCATAGGGAGAAAGGAGGTGAGTAGCTGTCATAGTGCCAGTCATTTTATTATAGGCTCGTGTTTGAACTCATTCTTACTCTGTCAATTTGAGGAGAAATAAAGTGTTTGCGGAATTTGGTAGCAAAAAGTATTTCAGCCGTGAGCAGAAGAATTTAGCATCAATATTTAAATACTAGCATAATTTCAATTAGCGTTGTGTGCACACATGTACCAAACTTATTTGTCCAATTAGTGGGATCCTGCAATTAATATCTAAAATACTTTCATCAAACCTTTTGCTCAACAGAATCTCATAGTATGTGCTACTTATTTCAGAACAGTCCCCAAAGGACTGCATTGATACAGGACGTCCGGTTCTCATTGTATTTAAAAAAATATATAATTACCTAAATTGGAATGTAAGCGTTTTAATGAAAGTCTTTGCGGTCTGTCCCATTTTCACTATACTTAAAACAGTATTCTAAGTATACATTAATCACCCTAAAGGTAAGTATTTTCTGAAAAACATCGACTGTGGGTGACAAACAGTTTTTCTTAACAAATACAACTAACTTTGGTCAACCGTAAAATAAGTATGAATTGAGGTAATGTAATAAGGGTGTCATCAGGTTTATCATTCGATTATGGATGTAAAATAAGTTCCATTTATGACATGGAGCCTAATATTTATTGTTGTTTCAAAGCTTTAATTGCTGACAAGACAGCTGGTTTGTGAAAGATATTAACCAACATCCTTTTTCAGCTGAAGAACCTGGATCCTTTCTTGATGTTAGATGAGTTCAAAGTGAGCAAACCAGCCGGCTTCCCTGACCATCCTCACAGGGGCTTTGAGACGGTGGGTCTGGCATTCTCTGTTTAGCTAACGTACTACAACTGGTCTCATTCTCTTTGGTGACACGTTCTTGTCTTTAAACATGAGGGATCAGGGAATTTTCAAATAACAAAGTATATTTTGACATTTTCCTTCAGCCACGCACCAACGAATTTGTGAAACTCCTGTTCTGATGCTTTTACCAAATTCGAGTTGAGTTCTGATTACAAGTGGGTCCCTATGTCACCCCATAATGTCTGAGAACCACTGACATAGAGACAATGTTTTTTCCCTGCTGATGACCTAGTTTTATTTGACTCAAAAGGGGTCATCAGGAGGGACCAGGAAGGGACCGACCGTTTGACCATATTTAAATGGTGGAACCTTTCACTGTCATTGTCCATGTCCAGATCATTTACTATTGTTATAAGTTATTTCCCCAGATATGCTCTCTGATCCACAGTCAGATAGGGCTGTCATGTGGAGAAACGGGTTCATACAAGGACAAAGCTGATGATGGAAGATGAGATACAGCATAAATGCACAAAGCCTCCAATTCCAGCAGATGGCGCTAACAGGCCTACTGTAATACATATTTCTTTTTTAGGAAAGTCCATGCTTTTGATAGTGTGTTTTAAATAGAAACTGAGTTCACATATTTGGATGAAGAGGAGAGGAAAGAAATTATGCTGAAATGTTTTGATGATGGTGAATTATGGTTTACCCAACTATACTGACCGAAGTTAAAGATGTCCTTTATGAAGCAGAGGCTTAACGCGTGTAAAGATATTAAGGGCTGGTTTCACTGACACAGATTAAACCTAAACTAGGACTAGAAAAATTGAGTTCAATAGAGAACTCCATTGAGCTTGTTTTTGGCTTAATCTGTGCTGTGAAACCGGCCCATAGTGTTTAGATTAGGCAATGAGGAGGAGGAGGGGATGACGTCCCACAGGCCCAGCATGCCTTGCAGCAGGTGTGTTTTCTCATGATCACATGGTCTCATGTCTCCCAGCTGGCAGATCACAGGCCACTCTATGCGCCCAGGCTGGAGGTTGAGAAGCCTCCCTGTGAGACAGGTGACCTCTGACATCTACCTTCCTTTCTCCGGTCCGGCGGAGGACACGTGCTCCGGTCTTTCAATGGCCAGCTAGATCCCTGTAGAATCCTGGCTGTCCTTGTTCGAGGACATGGCCTTCTTCACATTTAGAGTTAGTCTGAGTGACGCTGCCTTTCTCACACAGTTGAAGAACACTACCAAGGGAGATTTTCCATTTTCGAAAGACTGAAAAAGTAGTTTTTCCACTATAGACCGCAAACACTGTTACTGTTTAGTAAAGCCCATTGCTCCCCATAATGTTCAAAGTAGTATTTTTGCCCATTTACTATCTATGCGTAAAGTCAGTTGTCTTGTCCTTGTTAAGGTGACATACCTTCTGAAAGGTGTGTCTGCTCATGAGGACTTCTGTGGCCACTCAGGACTGCTGAATGCTGGGGATTTACAGGTAGAGCCAAACCCATACGCACGCACACACACACACACACACACAACAACAACAGCACGGTCGTATTGAGAATACCACTAGACACCTAGAGCCAATTAAACTCAGAGGCTGACGCTGACTCACTGCCCACGGATAACAAGGGTCGAACAGCTTTACGACTCTGCTACACGGGAAAACACCGGAAATGCCTCAGAGGCACAATGCTTCATTAGTTCTGGTGGAAATGGGAGTTTTGAAGTGTGCGTACATAAATTATTGGCACTACTGTGTGTCAGAGCTGGTGCTAGCTCATGGCACACTGGGTTTTCTGGTCCTCTGAGGCACTGAGGCACCAAGGAACAGGCAGGGGAAAGCTGCTGACGAAGCCCCTAAGTGTTATTGCTCCACTTAATAAGCTACCGACAGCAACGCTATATCACCTTCCTGGAACTGTGGAGTTGCATCAGAAATGGCTTCTCATCCCCTATCCCTTATTCCCTATCCCTTATCCCCTATCCCCTATATTGCATTTCTCAAAGCCTTTTCCTTATCACCTATTCCATATTTTCCTATTCCATTTTACATATTCCCTATTCTTCATCCCATTTTTCCTATCCCCTAAATATTATCCATTATTCCTTATCCTGTTTTACATACCCCCTATTCCTTATCCTTTATTCCCTACCCACTATTCCCTGTTCTATATTCCCTACCCCCTATTCCTTATTCTGTATTTCCTACCCCCTATTCCTTGTTCTGTATTCCCTACCCCCTATTCCCTGTTCTGTATTCCTTACCCCCTATTCTTTATTCTGTATTCCCTACCCCCTATTCTATATTCTGTATTCCCTAACCCCTATTCTTCATTCTGTATTCCCTAACCCCTATTCTTTATTTTGTATTCCCTAACCCCTATTTGTTGTGCACTTTTATATTAATGAATTTGTTTTTATAATTTAAGGACACACCACAGATATATCTGTTGTGTTTCTTCCCAAACTCTTGATCAGTGGATGACAGCCGGCCGTGGGGTTGTCCATGCTGAGATGCCCGTGTCTGAGGAGCCCATCCAGGGTCTCCAGCTGTGGGTCAACCTGAGGAGCAAAGACAAGATGGTGGAGCCCCAGTACCAAGAGCTAAAGAACGCCCAGATTCCCAGGCCCAGCAGGGAGGGGGTCACTGTTGGTGTTATCTCTGGACAGGCCTTGGAAGTACAGGTAAGGAGCACCGGGGACATCTGCTTTTGTTTGTTTCCCCTCTTTTGGTGCACTTGGTTTTCTTGTGTGGCATTAAAACACCAAATCGCTGAATGCGGCACCTGCCTCTAGAACCCTTCTATCATAGCAGCACCAAGTTAGCCTTAACAACCCTAACCGTCTGGGGTTATGAGTATGGCCCTCCACAATAACCTCCTGTAACGCGGGGAGAGACTGGGGAGGGACTCTGACAGTGTTCTGGGCCCGGGCGGTAAACAGCACGGAAACACAACCGAAACCTTGGGGCAAGGAACTCCCTGTTCTGACCTTTACTCTGCTGCCAGGAGTTGTTTTTCTAGTGGGCCTTTTGTCCTCTCCCAGCCAGGCCTGGGACGGGGCGGGGCTTGGCAGTCGAGCTGTGTCTAGGGCAGTGGCGCTGCGTTCAAGGGCCCCGTTTCAAAGCCTCGGACCAGGTGGTTCTCCCTGGGGCGTTGGCCCGGCGCTGATACGGTGGGGGTGCGTTCGCGCCACGCCTAGCAACCCTAACCAGAAGTCCACAGTGCTAGAAAGGCCTTTCTGCCCTTCATCTCCTCCTTTCAATCTTCTGCCTCATCCCTATTTCTGTCACCTCCTCCACTTACTCTTCCTCTCTCCTCTTACTTCTTATCCGTCTCACCCCCTTCTTCTCCTTCTCATCCCTCTCCTTCCCTGTATTCTCATGCCTCTCTCTCCCTTTTCATCCTTCTCATCTCCCTTCCTTTTCTCCTCCTTCTCCTCATATCTCCCCTCCTCCCTATCCATCTCCTTCTCATGTCTCTCCTCCTCCTTCTCCTCATATCTCTCCTCCCCCTTCTCACCATCTCTTGCTCTGTCCGCTGAGTTGGAGGAGGCAGGAAATGAGTTGCAGATTTCTGAGGAAGAAAAGGGCTTTGTCATGTTTCTGATGTAGTTGTGGTTGTGGCTGGTTCTGCACTGGGCAGGGGCCTGATCAACAGAGTTACGCCAGGACAGGAGAGGGGGTAGAGGTCCTTATGACGTCTGGGAGGTTTGTCATTTTACAGACTAAACTGCGTATGAAGCCGGGAAAGGGCAGGGTCTTCGCTGGGTCCGGATCCGAATGGCGCAAGGGAAGTCACGGCACCAACCAGAGAGGCCCAGGAAGTCCAACAGGGGTTAATATACATTGGATATGTGATGGGCTGAGCTGGGCTTCTTAAATTTCAATTAGATTTGAATTGGTAAAACCAAATGGCAAGTGCAGTTACTTTCTCTGAAATGGAATTGGCTTGTTTATTCACCACACGGTTTTGGTTAAGAGTTTCCTGACGTTCTGCACATCTACCAATGCTGTTAAGGTTTTTATATTTTAAACACATTTGAATAATTACAGCTATGGTCAGTAAATATTGTAAGATGTGTGTGTTGTGTAAATGACTACAGGACTCCTGCTGTGTATAAATGTCAGAACATTTCCTAGAATGCCAGCAAGAATACAGTTTGATTTATTTGCTGTATAACCAAACAAATATTTGAAATGATACCGTATGTGGAGTCCTTGAATTAAATTGCGTATCCTTTTGATAAAATGTTTGTTAAAGTGGGTCTTGAACTAAATTGGTTTTGATTTAATTGTCTTAATTTCATTAGAAATTCATTACAGTCATTTATCTGTGACAATTAAAACAAATAGCTAAATTCAGATGTCCAAAACTGCTTCATCAACATCTTGTATTTTTCTGTCCAGTCACAAATCTTCACCAGGACTCCAACCATGTTCCTGGACTTCATGCTGGATGGAGGTGCCATGCATGTCCAGCCCGTCCCATCAGGTAGAACAACTCTACACCATCTACAGCAGATTTTAAGAAAACAGTCACAACGGACTATGCTTTTAGCCGGAAAAGTTGTATTAATTCACACGGTCAATTACACAGCGTTTGTCTCATAGTCACACAGCGTAACAATTTCACCTACATTCAAGGTGTAGCTCTATGTAATTCTGAGCCCACTTGATGCTATCTCTTCTATGGTAAATGGACATCCCCAGTGGTTTTAAATATTTGTAGCGTTTTCCAAAAGGCTTTTTACAACTAGCCTGCTTGTTTTCTCTGCTGTGCTTGGGTTTATTGAATGGTCCTAATGTACAAGGCGTGTTCTGTGTGCGTGCCTGGACAGAAGCTTCAGACGTCATTGTACATCAGGGGCCTGTGGTACGATTAGATATCCGACCACCATTAGATTATCTCCCAATGCTCATATGGCTTGATGTTGGTGTACCTGGGCTTTAGACCCCCCACTCCTGCAAAGTTGCAGGCTGGAGGTTTTTCCAATTTACAGTAGTATTGTTGTAAATGGGAGCAGGAGGGAGACAGCATGGGAGGAAGGAGTCAGAATGGGAGGAGTTGTGAGACAGAATGGGAGGAATGTGACGGAATGGGAGGAGGACAGAGACAGAATTAGAGGAGGATGGAGTCAGAATGGGAGGAGATGTGAGACAGAATGGGGGGAGGAGGGAGTGAGAATGGGAGGAGGAAGGCAGAATAGGAGTATGAAGGAGGCAGAATGGGAGGATGGAGTCAGAATGGGAGGAGGTTTGAGACAGAATGAGAGGAGGAAGGAGTGAGAATGGGAGGAGGCGGAAGGCAGAATGGGAGGATGAAGGAGGCAGAATTGGAGAAGGGAGTGAGAATGGGAGGATGAAGGAGGCAGAATGGGAGGAGGGAGTGAGAATGGGAAGAGAAGGGAGTGAGAATGGAAGGAGGGATTGAGAATGGGAGGATGAAGGAGGCAGAAGGGGAGGAGGGAGGCAGAATGGGAGGAGGAACACAGAATGGCAGGAGGAGGGAGACCGAATAGGAGGAGGGAGTCAGAATGGAAGGATACTGAGGGGAGGCTCTTGAGGAACGTAGCAGGATCCCCACCACAGGGGAACCTATATTGTTCTAACGGCTAGTGTTAATGCCCTAGCGGGCCCTTTTTACACATGACCAGTCATCATGTGATTCTCATTTCTTTAAGGATGGACCACATTTGTCTACACACTGGCAGGATCTGTTCATGTTGGTAAGTTTCTCTGTATTCTTGTTTGTACCCTGTGTTGTTTATGGCCAATATAACACGTTTGAAGAGCTGTTCTTAGTCACAAAACATTGCAGAGTGCCTGGAAACAGCTTAGCCCTGGTATGCTGCCGTTCATCACAACTATTGAAGATGTGAAAAAGGGATGTGATTTTATGACCATGCTATACAGTGTCATATACCATGGCTATCAGCCAATCTGCATTCAGGATTCAAACCAGATGGTTTTAAGAGATGTATAACACCACAAAACGTTTCATTGTTCTAGTTGCGTTGGTTACCAGGTCATAATAGCAATAAGGCAATGTAAGGCATTGTATTTGGTATTGGCCAAATAACCTAATCTAAAGGCCTTATCCAGGCATTCATTAATGTTTCTTGCCTAAGAACCGACTGTAGCTTTGTATTTTGGCCTTATACCACAACCCCCTTATTGCGTAAATATATCTTCATTTTTTACATGAGCAGCAGTGATCTATAATTAAAATGGTTGCTTGGTGGTTTCAATACATTTCATGCATATTTTATGTGTTTCCAGAGAATGTTGTATTCTGATTACATTAAAGGTACCTGTTGCTGTATAAGGATATTGCCTAAAGTACATAAATAATTGTGTTCAGATGTTTTCAAAATGAAGGAAGGTTTTACCCGTTCTCTATGACTAAGGAATCCTAAATTGTCTTTGATAAATATATACATCGCAACCTGAGGCGCTCGGCATTGCATTCCGTTTGAACAGAGCATTAGATGACTGGTGAACCAGGCGTTTGAGTGAACACTGAGTGAATTTAGTGAATTCCCTGGTTCTTGATTTCTCCTTTTCAGTGTTTGTTCCTTTGGTATAAATCTTTTCCTAAAATCTCCAGTTGTAGTCTGGGATTTTACTCGTATGTGTTGTTTTCATCCAGTTCAAATACTATTTTGGCTCTGCCAGGTCCAGATGAGGAACAGCAGGAGGTTGTGCCTCATCATACTGTTGTTTTTGGTGATGGAGAAGCTGTGAAAGTGGAGAATAAGGTTGGCTATCTCAGCACCACTAAGGTTCAGCTTGATTTAACCACATTGTTATCAACGTATAATTAACCTGTGTTTACATTTCTCCCCCTAGACATCGGATATTGCCCACTTTGTTCTGATAGCGGGACAACCCATAAATGAACCTGTGGTCCAACATGGCAAGTCCGGAATACTACACAGTAATCTCCAGCCATGTACCGAAAGATTAAATTGATTTGGTACGATGTGACAATGTTTTTTTTGTGTAGGTCCGTTCGTGATGAACACGCAGGAGGAGATAAACCAGGCCATCAGAGACTACAGCACCAAAACAAATGGCTTTGAGAGAGCTAAAGAGTGGAGGTCAAAAATCAGGGATGGTTGTTAAGACTCAGCAGCAGCCAAACACGTCACCACTACTTTACAGACTCTTGTTTTGTAATTATTCACTGCTTGTGTGTTGTTTGTTAGATTGCCTTTCTTTATACATGTTTCTATAGTGAAATGATGTAATCATGGATACGAAGGACCTTCATTTTCACCACTTTAAATGTATCATGCTGTGATTTCTATTAAAGCTTGCTAATTTAACCACCGAACCGCTAAGGCTCTCTTTATAATTGGACATGCTGTTATCCATTACTGAACATAGGGAAACCAACCAAACGTTTCACATTTCAAGACCATTTGCTTGTCTGAATGACGCCTTACACCGCTATTGGCAGATCCCTCCCTCTGCAGAGAATCGGGTGGGTTTTGGGTGGGATGGGATGAGGGGTGGAGCCCAAAATGCAGCCCCCCCCCCCCGGCTTGTGTAGCCGCGTTGTTGAGCTTGAGGTCTGGATCACATTTAAACCACATGTTCTCACTGCTTCGGAGGAGCTTCGGACCTGGTGTGGAAATACTGTGACAGCCAAGCCGCGGCAGGGAGGGACAGAACCGACATCCAGGAGGACAGACCAACAGAAACCAACACCTTCCGGAAACACAGCGTCCGTATGGAAAGGGCTTGTTGTCAAACAGGGCCGTTTACGCAGTGACCCCCCCCCCCCGGATACTGAGACCTGAAGAGGTCCGGACTAACTTGGTGAAGAGTACAGAGGGTGGTGTTCAATAGCTTGCTTGTCATAGTGGAAGGCTGGGTATCGGAGTAGCATTTTGCGATAACTGCTGATGAATTTGATTTGGTAGCCGGTGTCCTAGCTTGCAGTTTGACAGACAGTCCCAAGTCAAAGAAGGAAGTCCGGTCTTGGAGGTCCAGTAAGAGTGTTCTCCCGGGCCGTGTGTGTGTGTGTGTGTGTGTGCAGCCCTCGGTCTGTTGGCTCCAGACACTGCTTCAAGGCTGTTTGAGTGAGAGAGGAAGAGGAGAGAGGCTGAGGTGTTTAAAGAAACCTATTCACTGGTCCATTTTCTCCGGGGGTGTCGGTGACCGGCAGTACGGACTGTAACAGCAGGGTGTGTGTGGTCCAGCATTGGATTGGTCCTCCTTCGTGAGGAAATATCTGTCACAGAGGACGACCCAAAGCAGGGACAGCTTTCCGTTGAAAGACTTCTGTCCCGAAGCTGAACGTCAACGCAGGAGTTGGAGCATGCTTGCTGCCAGTGCTGAGATGTGGCTGGTGTTGGTGATGTGGATCCTGGGAACGTCGGAGGAGGTTCAGGAGGACCCCAACAAGCTCAGGGTACGTCGTATCTTCATGTCATTTGTTGTGCGACGTCATATGCCTGTTCGGTTTAGGGATGTTCCATTCTGGATCGCAAACATCATCATCGTTACCAAGGGTCGGGGGAGAACCCGTTTTACTGAGATGTTGAGTCACCAGATTTAATAGCGTCTTGTTATTCTCAGAAACCTAATTGGCTCTACTTATAACTCCGCTTGTAAACTGATGTAACGTGTGTCCACCCGTTGTGATCAGCGCCAACAGGACGAGCAGTTTTTGTGTTCACACTTTCTCTTTCAATGTGCACATTCTTATCTCTTACGCAAAGTGCGCCAATTGATTTAAAGCAGAAACGCGTCTGGATTGCATACAGAAAGGAAAACTCCCTGTCTGTTTTATGTTGTGGCTGCTCTCTTACTGTCTGGTTTTAGGGTAAGCGGTTTCAGCCCCACTGCCTCACCACATGTTTTCTCATATTGGAAGCATCAGAGGGGGCTCACGTCATTAAGACTTCATTTAAATCTCGCAAATCGTTAGTTTTTGTTTGACATAAGTTTCGCCTCGCGTAACACTCCTTTTCTGCCCCTGGCAAGGCTTTACTCCCCCGGTTCTCATCCGCTACACCTCCTCCTCCTCAAACCCTGTAAACTCTACATCCATTATGTGGGTTTCCCTTCTCATCTAATGAAATAATTAAAGTCCTTAAATACTGTCTACTCTTTTATCCCGGGCTTGGCCGCACTCTGTTTTACTGGACTTGCTTAATAATATGTTTTTGAAAAGCACACTTGAGTTGTCGCACTTCAGAGTTAAGTTATCACACTCATCGTGAATGATGTCCTGTATTTGTAAGAACGTGCATAAATGTAAATATTATTTTAACAGCATGCCTGGAGTACGGATGGTTCAAACAGCTGTTTAGCCGCGGAGCTGCGTCTACATGGTTAAATGACTAGGTTAATAATGGCACTTAGAAGATCATTACCATCATCATTTACCCCCTTTTCC
This sequence comes from Novumbra hubbsi, assembly GCA_016801125.1. Lineage (NCBI taxonomy): Eukaryota > Metazoa > Chordata > Actinopteri > Esociformes > Umbridae > Novumbra > Novumbra hubbsi. Next base: position 21,346 of record JACXGK010001619.1, on the reverse strand, counting down.
CACTCTTGTTTCAAATATTGTTTTCAGCAATTGTTATTTAATCTCCACGGGGGGAAAAAACCGCTAGGGATCCTCGTAGTCTGTCTCTCTTGCCACATTAGCACTTTTGGGAAGGAGGCTTGTCTTCCCGGATCGTCTGGAGCTCTTCGACAGGTGCTTCCTGACACATGCCACCCCCCTCTTCCCCCAACCGCTGGAGAACCCATCCCCAAATACCCAGCAACGTCAACCGGGCCAACTCTTTAATTCCCAGCTGTTCTGCGGGCTGATGCCTGGCGCTCTACTGTGCATTTGGAGTACAATGGGCCGTGGGGAACGAAAGGAAGCGGCGATTAGACCCGTATCTGGCGCTGCGGTGCTGGGACATGCGTCAGCACTCAATGTTTCTGAAACTGTTGTGTTATTATTCAAGATCACGTTGGATGTCAACTGCTGTTGGCGGTCTGTGTGACCTGGTCTGTAACCGCACACTCAGGGGCGGGATGACAGTGTGGGGATGGTCATGCTTCACTTGTTCAGTCTGGGTCCTTGTTTGCCCGCCTCGACTGAAGTTAACTCTGACTTCCTTGTAGGAGTACTGCCCTCTTGTGGCGCGTGGACATGTTTTTTGACTTGTTTAACAGAACACTTTACATTGGAAATGCCATTTCATTTCCCTGTCTCGAAGACTTGTGACAAAAGTGAACATGAATCTGACTTGACTTGGCTGTTTGCATAAACATCACCATAGGACTGTGATATTTACTACCATTGATGTTTGGTTGACTTCCCTTGCTTTCTGACTGCTCTGGATAAGAACAGCACTAACTTACTAAAATGTGAATGTAATGTCAAATCAGCGTAATAGGACTCTAAAGTTTCTTATTTATTCTGTCTAGAAATCACATTTAGTGCCTTCTACTAGTCTCCTTATTAAGGGTGACCAAACATAGGCTCCGAAAACAAGCTGCTGTTTATAAGCTCGATCTTAAACATATTAAATAAATCTAACAAAAAAAAAACAGTTGAAAGGAAATACGTAGTCTATATATAAACGTGTTTCGTTAAGTTAGGAAAGATGGAACTTTGGATGGACTGAGGTCTTCTCGATAATCTTCAGGAGTCTCATTGGACTTATTCATGACACTGTGGCAGCTGCCGACTGGTGGCAGAGGAACGTCTATTTGGCAGATCTGATTGCTCTGCTATTCTATTTTCTACCCGGCGTGTCCCTGTTCAGCGGGTCAACCAGGAGAAGTGGGTGAGGGACGTGCGTTCGGCCGCCAGCCTAGATGAGCTCCTCATGTTGACAGACTTCCCCGACTGGAAGCTGTGGAAGTGTCGCTTGAAACTCAAACACCTGGAGACGTCTCGGTCAGTGCCCGCGTCCTCCCAGCAGCCCAACTACCGATCGTCCTCTGCCTCCGCTGGGTCGGGATCACATCGCTCCACGCGATACGCTGGGGAATCCTTCAGCCTGGAGATAATTAAAGGTATGTTGTTTCAAAGAACCTGGCTTCACCCTCAAAGCTAAAGCCTAAACATGAGTTTTCGGGGAGCTGAGGCAAATCTTAAGGGACAGGTTTGGAATGTTAGCTACACTCACTGGACACGTTATTATGTACACATGCATGTTAAAGCAACTAGCTCAGTATAAAAGCATTCAGATGACTCTCGACCCGGCTTGCTTAACATGTTGATTGTTGTACAACCAAGCGCAATGGGGAAGAGGTGTGATCTAAGCAATGATTTTTAGGGCCTGATATAAGGATTCCATCTTCTTAGAAACAACTGACCACGGTATGTTTGTTGTTGCCAAATATAACGATTCCAGCATCTTAGAAACAGCTGACTTCCTAGGATGTCCATGCCCTGTAGTCGCTCTTTCCGGTACTGTGTACACACACACACACACACACACACACATTGTTGTTCTTCTTGGGGTTTGTGTTTTCCAGCCATAGAAGATGAGTGGCAGAAGACCCAATGCATGCCCAGGGAGACGTGTGTCGACGTGGCCAAGGACCTGGGCACCATCACCTCCATGTTCTTCAAACCGCCCTGCGTGTCCGTGTTCCGGTGTAACGGATGCTGCGGCAATGAGGGGGTCTCGTGCCGAAACACAAGTACTACCTATGTTAATAAAACAGTGAGCATATCTTCTTAAAGTTCCCCTGCGCATCTGCCAGGTACATACTGCACAACATTTGTGGTGATGCTGAATGCCCTGAGTTTAAACCATGTGTGCTGATAAAAGACATTCTACCTGAAACCTCCACTACGATGTTAAAAGACACCTTAGATGAAAACCATTAGTGATGGATTGAAATATCCTAAACTGGGTCTTCAAAGGCATCAGAGACTAGAAGGAGGTTCAGTGGTCCTCACAGGGTCCGTTGCTGACTGCAGAAACCTACTTTGGTTCTGACAGCTGCTGAGTGTCGTACCATTTAAGTTCGGACCTGAGCCGGTGTTGATAAAGATAGCCAATCATACTGAGTGTAAGTGCCTGGAACCGCCCTTGATCCGACGCCATACCCGCCCCCACAGGAGGAATGGGTGAGTGCACACACACACACACTTATACAAACTTTCTCTAAGTGATCTTAGCACTAAGTAACCAATCGGGTGTGTTTGGTTTCAGGTGCTCTCCAACCCATCAGCTATCAGACCCAGAAGCGTCAATGCGTCTCTGCGCTAGTGGGTTTATCTGGGACTGCACAACCAATCATTGCATACCCTACCCCTCCAATAAACAGTCAGGTTGGCACGTTACACTACCATATACTGTAGATGTACATTTAGATATTCATCTTAAAAATGCTTTATAGATGTTTAACAAAACAAAAGTTCTTTCTACAAACTAGCCTGACCATAGTATTGGATGATCGTATTTTATCAGTGTGCTATTAGGTTGTTCATCGTATGTGTAATGGTCCACCTTGTAACCGAAAAAAAACAAATGATTGAAAGTGCGTTGTTTATATTTTCAATGTCAATCAACTGAAAATGTGAATTCCCGTTGCTTCACGGGTCGAGCCGAACCTTGTAATAGCTGTGTAGTAAGACTGGGTCATTCTGCTGTCTGCTCTGCTCCAGAATTCTCTCCCAGTACGTGGATGGACGACTGTGAGCTAGATGTGGTCAGGTGTGACTGTATCCCCACGGCACAGCCCAACCCAAGACCTCCCTCTCCTCCATGTCACCTTAACCAAACCGTCTGTGCCACAAGCCGACAGCACTTTAACCAGAGCTCCTGCAGGTGAAGTATACCTTCGGACAAACTAGTCAGTAGTTCATCGATCAACACATTTATTAGCCAGTTAGTGAGTACTCGGGTCTAAATATATACGTCTTGGAATAGAGGACCATTTTATTAATCAGAAATTTTCCAAAATCATTGTTGCATTTAATAATGTCTCCTGTGGCTACATAACAAATTCTCCCTCTTTTATCCACAGATGCCAGTGACACTAAGAATGTCACTGGCAAAATATAACCTTTGACTGTCTGCTTGGCTTTGAAGTTTGAAAGCAGAGAAAATGCTCATAATTTATTGATACTGCTATTTATATCTAACTTCAAATAAAAAGTGTTTCCTCTCCCTAACCCACATACACAGGACCCTGTTAATTATTGTAACATGGGAAAATGCTTAATGTTTTATTTACATATTTAAATGATTAGTACTTCACACACTGAACATGTATGTACTATAAGCTAAAGAATAATATTTTCTTTTATTGCTACAACATAACATTGTAAATATAACAGATGTTTTCAGGGGTTTATGGTTTCAGCATACATCTCTCACGTCGTTGGCCCTCCTGACGGGTCGTTATTCTGAGATAACCTTTTGATTGTGTCGTTCACGCCGCCATTGTATGATTTTGTTTGAATAAAATGACAAAAGTAAACAGCAAATGTGTACTAAGACAACCAATAATTTAAAAGCGTCCTACAAAACCAACAGGTTATGTGTTGCTACAGGTAGCTAGGGACTAAGAATGAGGCCTGAATCAAGGCCGACTGACCAAGGCCGGGGCCATGTATGAAGACAGTAAAAGGCATTTTGGTACAGGAAGGTATAGACTGAGGAAGGGAGACAAAATGCATCTCAAATTACATTGTTTCAAGTAGGACACCTGGTCAATTCAGATTCTGTTCAATGCTACTACCATGTCTAGGTCATAACCCTTTTACGTTTCAGAATGGACGGGAATGAGAGAAATTAAAATGTGTTATTTCAGTATGTATAATTCGATATTGGTGCTTGTTTCCCAACAACTACGACTGAATTGTTTTTTACCTCCAAGCTCCCGAAATAACTGATGTGTCTCGCAAACAAGATAACATTGTTTTGTTGACTCCTCATACCTGCAGTGTAAAATATGAACAGCAGAGGGCGTCTTTGTGGTATAATCATTTCACATTGACTTCTGCTTTCTGTTTCCACTATCATTCACGCCCCATGACAATGAATTTAGTTTTGTCCATGCCCATCTATCACAGAATAAACACCCTACACCCTCCGTAGTCCTCGCCCCAGTCAAACGTTTCAAACTAAAGAGGGAATAAAATGTAATTCTGGCCTTTGGCTTCTCAATCAGTGTAAAAACTTATATAACTTCATATTCTCCTCACAGATAGATACAGCAATAAGGCTCGCAGCCACACGCAGTGGACGATTCATCAGCACACGTGTCTGCCAAGCTTGTGTTTGGTTCTGTCCTGAGAGCCGCCACACCGTGGGTACGTGATATCAGTGGATGTGTCTGCCAGGATGTGTTTGGTTCTGTCCTGAGAGCCGCCACACCGTGGGTCGTGATATCAGTGGATGTGTCTGCCAGGATGTGTTTGGTTCTGTCCTGAGAGCCGCCACACCGTGGGAACGTGATATCAGTGGATGTGACCCTTGAGGCTGTTCAGTGATCCATGCTTCTCCCCCGACTGTTGTTGTTCTGGGGTCTCTTCCTCCAGCCATTTATCTCGCTGTGTTTCTCCTTTCCTCTGTCTCCCTTCATCTCTCCCTCCATCCATTTGCATTTAAGTTATTTAACAGGTGTCTTATCCAGAGTGACACACTCTCCCTCCCCCTCCCTCCCTCCCTCATTCCCTCCCTCCAAGGAGCAGCAATCTTCTCCCCCTTCCTTTTTAGCCCTGGAGACTCCTAGTGGCCATGAGAGGTCATAAGTCATAGGACAGACAGGGCTGACATAATGGACGTCGTGAGCAGTTAGACTGGACAGCACTTCAACCAACAAACACGTTCCATGTCAGATCCGGTACTCTCTTTTGGTTTGGACAGTGGGGCTTCACAGATGTTTTGAAGGTGGTCTTTGATATTGAGATATGTCTGCGTTTGGACCGCACACCATCCGTTTCTAGAGGACGAGCAGTAGGAAGGAAGAAGGGAAGGTCTTCTATTGACGAAGAAGTGTGCGTTATGATATGATATCGAGTGGGTCGTAGTGGTGATGATTGCGGGACAGAAGGCAGGGAAAACACACACACATCTGCCTCTCAAAGTCGCATCAGGTGCTCTTTAGTCTCCTCTCGCTGAGGCTGGTCTTTGACACGCTGTGACAGGTGACCGGGGGGGGGGGG
>JACXGK010001619.1:0-15660 GCA_016801125.1 Novumbra hubbsi | reverse complement strand
TGTCAAGTAGTAGGGCGTTGAAGGAGCCGATCTCACATTGCCTTCTGCTTCTCCCGGGTCAAAGAGATCAATAGGGGAGATTCCCAAACCCCCAACATGTGTCATCATAACATACATCGACGGCCTCTTGTTACTTCCCATTGCTGTTTTTGGTTCATGTTGACTCACGGCCATTACAAGATGCTGTGGCTCACTGCCAACAACAACAACATCACTGTGATATTGTTCAGGGATCCCTCAGTGCTATTGAGGTAGTAAATAGGAAATGGCAATTTGCAAATGCTTGTATTTCAAATGCAGCGTGTTTGTCTATATTCTGATCTGACCTAAAACTACAGCCCTGTGGTAATCAAATGTTGTTTCCACACGCTCAACTATTGTATACTTGTTCGTGAAAATCTATGCACTTATGAAATGAATTATCTCTAATCGGCCTTTTACCATAATAACGCTAATGGTTTTGATGTACCAAAAAGCATTAGACTGAAAATAGGTCTGAAAACAAGATTGGAAGAGATCTATTCTAATGCTCATAGTACTACAAACTACAAAAATACTTCCTAACTAAGTACTGAAAACAATTAAAGCAATGTATTTTCAGGTCAACAAGACGGAATGATTATCAGCTAAAACGTCCAGGTCTGACCGTCATCTGTTCCCTTACTAATGCACTACTTTCGGCTCATATATAAAAGGGATTCATGTGGGACTCAAGAGCCATTGGATATGGTCTCTTTAAGTTTTGCTGTCAGATGTAGTTGTAGACGTCATGTACCTTTCCGGACAATGATGGGAATAATTCTCTCCCTGACTCTCTCTCACAATGTTCAGGAAACCCTCCATATCTAGAGACTCATATGTAAGGATTGAGTGGCTGGCACAAGGACACAACGGCAGATTCTTCACCAGGACTTAAACCCGTGATAATTCGGTTACTTTGCCCTGCGCTCTAATACAATGTTTATTCATGCCAAGAACTGTTGGCTGCGACATTCATTTGTAAATGACGTTTTACTAAAATAGCCTTCGTTGAAAATACAGCACATGGCCTTTCAGGTTGCCTCGGCTTTCTGTGCTTCCAGTGCAAGATATCAGGAGTTAGCTTATCTTTTTGGATTCATAAACGGCATGATATTTTTCAGAGAGTCTCAGATCCTGTGATAATAATGTGCTATGTATGTGAAACCCCCAGAGACCACCAGGCCATCTAATGGAGATCCCAGGGAAGAGGTGTCAAGAGCAGGCAGCCCTTACGGGGGGAAACAGCCCAGACAACTGCAGAGCACCAGGACACTGATACCGAAATGTCACGGCATTCCGTACGAGACAAAAACAGCCCTTCACAAGCACTCTGTGGATGTTCCGTGGGCCATGTGCGAACGCGTACCGCAAAGTGGGGCGGGGATACAATCCCTCGTAGAACACAGATCTATATGAACGTTTCACCCATCCAAACATGACGTGATGGATATTCAGATGTGCTTCTGGCAAAGTGATCGCACACATTGCACTATAACACCTTCATGAACCTCCAGGATTCAGCATTCAATCCGTCCCCAGTATAGGCACATGGGAGACTCTTCAGACTAGGGGACAGTAGCCAACAGAACGTCAGCTTGTATTTAAACACGTCTTCGGTATTTGGTCCTGTTCAGTGGTGAAAGATGAAGAGGCAGAAGTATCGGTCCAACAGAGCCAGAGGCTTTGACCACCGGTCCACCCTTCGCCACGTAATAGCATATTAACATTTACAAATGTTTTTATTGGATCTGGATCTTCATCGTTTCATGTTTTCGAATTTGAGCACATTCAATTCTTTTACCCAACCCATGCCCCCGCTGTAGCAGCAGAGATGCAATAAATATATATTTTTAAACACAAACGTCCTTCTGACAAAACCAAAGTTATCACATGCATCCCAAATGTCACTCTATTCCCTATGAAGTACACTTTATTAGATCAGGGCAGTTCCCCGTATTGGGAATAGGGTGCTATTTGAGTCCTACTCTGTGTTTACACCCGCCCATTTAGTCCAGTCTGTCCCTGTGCTCCTGCTAAGTGCTCCTAAAACCCAGTGAAGAAGTCGTTGACGTGGGTGTTGTTGATGTATATTGGCACCCTATTCCCTGCATGTCCCAACTTTGACCCGGATCCATACGGGTCTAGTTAAACGTTTTGCACTTCATGAAGAATAGGTTGCTGTTTGGGATGCAAACACAGAGTTCACACTATGTCCTGTGACATAATTATGGGTTCTTCTATGCAAAAGCATGTTTTGGAAACATTTCCCTGATGTACCCCAGAAGAGTGGGTATTGCAGTCTCTGGATACATTTGAGTAAAGTGCCTTGCTCCAGGCCAGTGCAACATCTTCTTTTTTCACTTGTTTACTTCAGGATTCCAACCAATAACCCCTTGGTTAGTTGCCCTGCGCCAGACTGCCATGCCCTGACACTTGAGAATACCTGTGCTTTGCTGTGCTTGGACAAACCTGTCAATGTCTCTGTTTCCTGTGTTGGAGAAGCTCTTTGAAAATGTAATTACCAAGTTACCACTTTACACAGGAAAATGTTTGGCTACGCTAAAGCTACCCTTAGGTAAATGTTTAATTGAAGTAGCTTTTTGGGGAAAAAAGGTTTAAAATGTGAAAGACTCCCAAAGGTCATAATTTGTAAAAAATAACGTGAAGCTGTAGATATTAAATAGAATGTGAGATCTTTGGCCTAGGGTTGTATTGGTCTATGCTCCAGGTAGGATTTCAATCGGGCTCACTGCTCTTAGAGCCACCACTCACTATCTATTCCCACTTTCCTGTGTAATAAAACAGCAAACGACTACTTTACTCAAATAGAAGTTTTTAAGAAGATTTTGTAGTTCTAGTACAAGTTTGTTACTTAGCTAACTACTAAAATAACAATATGGCCTTTTGTGGGAGCGTTGGTGCGACGCTGATTCAGTAGCCACAGGCAGGTTTGCACCATTATATGAAAATCTACAGCATAACTGTAGACGAATCTCTGCCAAAACGTCTGCTTCACTCTCCACCTCAAATGGCTTGCTGAAACATGCATTATCTCATTGTTAAGTTCAACCTCACAACACAGAGACTGAAAAGTGTGTTAAAAGGTAGGGTTGATTTATGCTCAATCAAATCAGGTCTGAACCACAAACTGAAAAGTGAATAGAATTCTATTATTTGTTCTTTTTAATCATGCATAACTCGAATCAGACCCAGGTAAGAGAGAAAAGGGACAATATGAGCTAACTAGTTGCACAGGTTGCACCTTGGGTTAATATTTGCGTTAAAACTACTTTTGCCGTAAAAATGCCATATTTCATTTCACTCAAGCGGCATTTCATTTTCTGCCCACTGCCTGGATTCCTCACAGCGCATAAACGCTTGGGGATTACACTCCTCTCAATATTCAAAACCATATCTTGAATATTTCACTGACCTGCATTAAATGCAATATAAATGATGTATGTGTAGATTCAGTATTATGCATAATGGCAAACCGTGACCTTGTTCTGCAAGGTACCGTGACTGTTCACCGATGACGAAGTATTCAAATTGTAATTGTATTCAGTCCACTCTGCCAAAGCGATTTTGACATATGCCCATTCTTTGTTCGAATAGGCTTTTTAGATATTATAACCTGGTGTTCTGTTGAAGTCTACTGAACAAAAGACATACATGATGTCATCGGTTGTCAGACACCCTGTGCTATACTTCCCTCTTATGCTAATCTGTTTCCACATTGGCAGTAATTAGCCAATCAGGCGTAAAAATTACTATTGGGATTGGCATTTCCTTAATACACTTGGTCTTAAACCAATCAATTCCTAACAAAAAACACCCCTACGTGTTACCTGAGCACCTATCATCAGCTGAGCATGCAGCAGTAGAATCAGTGAGTCTGGTTGGACAGACAGTTTCTTGGTAAACCAATTAAACCAACGTGTGTTTAAACCAATTAAAACGATGTAACTCTAGCTAGCTAATTGAAAGAACACTGGGATTTGTTGGCTGTTTTGTCTTTTGTATTATGTAGTGGCTGACTGGATATAATGCTCAAGCGTACTTTTACAGGATCAAGGTAAATCAAACAAATACTTTACATAGAATGGTAACTTCCCTACAATCAAACTGTCACTCCATCTGAGGCCAATTTGAAATGTGTTTTGTGCCAGGCTGAAAGCACTGTGCTGTGCAGTAAAAAGTTGCTATTGCATAGAAATACACTGCTTCAAAAAAATAAGTAACGCCAGGTCAATTAAACCTCAGGGATATATCATTATGGACCATACACACTACTGAGTTACTTCATGAGTTGCCGGGTGTTGGAACAGCCTGTGATTTCAATTGTTCTTTGGGAATTTGCCGTGGTATCTGTATAAGCTCTTTATGACAGCTCATATCAAAAGGATTATAAAATACATTTGATTTATATCGAAAGAAAGATAAACCTTTCATATGGGACATTTTTACTGCACACAAGTTCCAACCAACTCTCCATCTAGTCTTAGTTCCAGGGCCTAAAACCCCTAATCTCTAAGATACTATATCAGTGAAAGAAACAGAAACTTACGTCATTTCACCGTAATTAACAGAGCAGTAGAGGTGGGGAAAAAAAATCAGCCTTCAAATAACCCAGTGTATTCAAATTGTTGTTTACCATGCGTGTTCTGCCCTCAGTCACCCTGACAGTACCGCGGTAGCTGTATAGTAAGTTCCTGTTGAGCACTGCATCATGGACCGGCATGTTCTGGTACTGATATTTTCAGGACAGGTCCAACTACCCTAAAGGTTGAGTAGCCAGACCGACACACAACATGTTCCTCATAGCTTGTTAGAAGCGGAAAGAGGATTCGGTTGCAGTCGACACAGATAGTCACACTGGGAAGGTTTGTTTTTCTATTTTGTTCAGTGCCTTTTCGGTGACAGAGCTTGATTTAAACACTTAGTGGTGCTGCTGTCCCCTGTTTCAGATGATCATCTCTGCCTTCATTAAGGAGATTTCAGTAAGATGTGACTTATTATCCGCCAACATGTGTTAAGAGAATCTGAACTGATAAGAGATCCATCTAGATTGAAACTGTTTTATTTTTTTATAGGTCATAGTGTACCAAATCAAATGCTATTCAAGTGTAGCTCAAGGGTCCACAGGCTTCGGAGGTTTCCTTGCATGCTAGACTGCTGTTTGGAATGCAAGCCTTGTGAGTCACTACCTCAAAAATGATCTGCTGAGGCAAATCGCTGTCAGTGTCTCTCAGAGTCCATATGATGTTGGCACTTTATCTCTGCCCTGTCAAGCAGATATAAAACAGCAAATCGTCTTAATGCACTCCCTCAGTGGCAGCGTGCACTTTTTCTACATTTACATTTTAGTCATTATGCACAAGCTCTTATCCAGAATGACTTACAATAAGGGCACCCCTCTAAGGTGTCTTGGAAAACCAACATCTGACGATCATAATAAGTACGCTTTCCCCTCATCAAAGCAATATCTTTTGTTCCCACGTTCTTTTCATCAATCTCTTTCTCTCTCTGTCATTTTCCTGTTGTAGTCGTTTATCTTCGATACTTCTGCCCCCCCCCCACCATCTTCTTCTGCGTAACATTTGTTGGATTTACTTTTGCATCTGAGGTGACAAGATGCCTGGTTTGATTCACTTTCCCACTCAGACATGTTTTACTGATGCCTCAATATGTAAAACCAAAATTGGAGGTTTAGCTAAATGGCTTGACAAAAATAATCTTTAGGCAAAGCCTGGTAACACCCTAAGATTCAGATCAATACCATGCTTGGCCAACAAATGACAGGTGAGCAATAAAACCCATATAGTGTAACATGGGAGGATATGCTCCTCTGCTTGCTTGTCAACCTATCTATTTAGTGCACCTGGCCTAATATACCCACGTCCTTTATAAGCAAACATTACAAGTAGTTGTAGCAATCTGTGTATAGAAACCATCAATCACAATGATGTGAAGTTACTTTGTATAGTACCATGAGATGTAAAAATACAGTATATTATGCTTAAGAACTGTGCTGTGTAGGTAATAGGGTTTCATTTGGAAGTGCTTTATAAACTCACCCCCCCCCCCATATCTTAAATAGGGGCATGTAAAAGAGACAGCTGAGTGGATCCAGGCCAGGGTCTGGCAAAAGTTAAACAAATATCGTCCTGACATGATTCTAACAACGTGCCACCCTTCTACCAGATACCAAATTAGGAGTGTGATAGGTGGTGGCGGTAATTGTACTGAATGGCATTGGCAGAGTATCACTGTCCAATAAAAAGAGTGAAACACAAACAGTTGGGTATAATATAAACTAAGGGCTATGTTTGTGTTGTGTGTGTGCGTGATAATAAAAACCAACGTGTGTGGAGTGTGTGCGTGTTTTGGTAGGCGTATGCATAGCAGGCCTTTCTCTAGCATGATACTGACATACATCTTGCAACGTTATTTTGCTGCGGCATTTATCCTGAGCTACGTCAGCGGCATTAGTTTTCGTACTTGTTCTTACCACTGTAGGAGAAAGAAAACCTCCCAATCCTGACATTTTACGCTTTCCGTTAACGCTTGTAACGCTGATTTTGGATATGGGCTGGCTGTAGTGTATGTGGCCCAAATTGCAGGACTGCATTATACAAAGTCAAAGAGGAGACTTGGTCATTTTTTAATCATATTTGAATATAAATGTAGCTAATTTATAGGGGCCGTATTTAGAATTTATGCAGAAATTCTATTTAAAATGCTGCCCAGTCTTTCTCCTCGGTTAGTGTCACCAAGACACGTGATCACCTCCTCAACAACCTCCTCAACAACGTCTTGAACAGGCAATGCTAAACTGTGTCAAGCTAAATCCCTCATTCATTCTCTGCTGGCATAGAAATCTGCACCGTTTAATACATTTCTGTTCAGCGGAGACAACAAGAACTGGGAAGAGTAGGGAACATTATCACAGCAAGTGGTTTTATATTTACACAGTAAGGATGGAGGGTCTGTGGTAAATGATCGATATGCATAATGCACCACGGATTGTCTGGATACAGTTCTTAGCTCCGTTCTATTGGCCATTCACCCCTGAGGTGCCTACTGCTAATTAACACAGATTACTAACTCAATTAGAACAGAAAATACATATGTTTTTGTTATGTCTGTGGTATATGGTCTCATTGCTGCTTACATGCTTTCCCCCAAACAGGTGGTTTGAACCAACAGGTTTTCTGTGGGTAATTAATGAAATACCTGTTGAGAGTGTGATCAGAGCCAGGGTTAACAATGTCCCTGTGCACTACTTGGAGTCAAGTGCCTTGCTTAAGGGCACAGACACAGATTTATCACTTGGACAACTCCTGGATGTAAAAACGAATATTATGGTTCCAGATGACATCACCCAGAGGCATCATATATAGTTTAAACAATAATGGAACACCAAAGCCTACTTGAGGTTCAATATTGACCTACAATTGTTTAATATATAATTCATTAATATATCATTCAGATATCATTTTTTCAGAAGAGGTTTTATTTCTGCTATATTTAATGAGTTTAGTATGAATCCAGATGATAGGGAGCAATTCATTGTATTCAATGTCAGCTGACCTTGTTGGAATCGGGTCTTGTTGACAATTTGTGGGTTTAGAATTGATTACTAATTTAATGAACATAGCGATACATGATCAAAAGAACATGTTGTGTGCTACCAGCCAATAAAGGTTTCTCATCCAGTGGCCATGGCAAGCTGCAAGCTAATTACTGGAGCTCAGTCACTAAGCCTTGGTTCAGGGTTTTTTCATGGAATTAGACATGTTTTTATGTCTGAGGGGGGCAGAAATCCTCAATTAAAAACAAATATTCTCCGTTTTTAAGATTCCTGAGAGGAATTGCAAGGCTGAACATAACTTCTCAGATCAGCAGTCTCCAGAGAATTCTCCACATGCTGTAACTATTTTATTTAATGTGCACACTACATAGAATCCCTTTCCTTATATAGTGCACTAATGTTGACCATCGCCTTGTGGATCATGATTCATAGCTCTGTAGGGAATTGGGATGCAGACAAAGCTCTTTAAAAGCTCTCTGCCAGCTGGGTTTAGTCCTTACTTTCCAAAGGGTGCCCTAGAAACATCTTGTCAATTCTTGCGGCCACTGACCTCTCCCATGGAAGTAACCGATACAGTGCAGATCTCCAGGCCCCAGGCCCACAGCCATCCCTGAACCAGACGCACGCATCTCTCTCAGCTGTAAGCAGAAGCCACTGACACCTCCCATGGAAGTCACACTCCATTTTTTCATTGCACTAAGCCCAGACCTCCATGTCCTGGTGCCTCTGCCTTTTCTCAGCCCGTCACAGGCACCCGTCTCTGTGCTATGAACAGGCACTGGAATGGCACAGTAGCTCTCCGCAATCTGGACAGGGATACTGTCTCTACTCCTAAAAGGCCATTATGTTCTGTGTCCATGTTCTCCAACCTTTACGTCTACCCTCAGAACTCAACGAAAACTCCGCGAATTGGTTTCGGGTTTATTACCTATAACATTGTACAGAAGAGGATTTTCTCCAGTTGTTCCATTCACTGTTTTATTTCTCCTCTTCATAGTGATACACGTCACAGTATAGCACTGATAAGGAACAATATGACATTACAATGCACAGTTAGAGCAGGTACATATACTGTACAGTCAACACTGATGTCAAGCTCTACTTTCCAGAAGACTCTGGGCGGTATGATGGTTATGGCCAAGGGATTGGAAGCATATCAAATGGCAACCCACTTCACTTTAAAGTACACCACTTTTGAGCAGGGTCCATAGAAATATAAAGGGTATTAGGGTGCCACATTAAGTCACAGCCAATGATGTGATTGTGTAAAAATAATACAAATATAATATAATATAGCAAAGATGCAAACACTCTGTACAGAAATATAAACTTTACAATTACATATACTGACATTTTCCAATTCCCAGACAAAGAGATCTTTTTTTTATAACAACACACAGTGATAATACGTTTTCTAATGAATGATAAGTAGTCGACATTTGTAGCACAAACGGATCATTAATGGTGCCTTCACATAGTGCTGGGAAATGGGAAAATGAAACCTGATAACTCAAGTTTAATATAAAATTGTAAGAACGTTCACTGTCAATTTAAATTGATGACACTATTTTTTGGTTAAAACTGTAAAATGTCAGTTATGAAACATCTGGGTTCAAGTGCTATTTTAAACATATTAATTACTTATCTAGAAATTTCAAAACAATTATTTGAATATTGGAATGTACTGTATTTGAGAGTCTTGTGTAAACAATGGTTACAAGACTTTGGATTGGTGTCTCGCTAACATTGGTGTCTCGCTAATTTCAAAAACATTGGTTTTCAAAAGGTTTGGATAAAATTTAGCTCCACATATTCTACAAATACAGTCACCCCCAAATTAAGAGGCAATAAGGTTGAACAAAAAAGTCTGCATAAAATAACCAACTGAGGTAATGAATAAATTAGAAAACATTTTCTTAAAAACATTAAGCATTTTGACATCCTTGTTTAGAGTTTTTTTGATAAATTTTTTAAACAGTATTTTTTTGCATCTTTAAGGTGCTAAACGTTTTTGAGCATATATATTGTAAAACCCAAACAAATAAATAAATGCATCAAACAGCATTGCACTGGCACACATTTCTGAAAATGAATGCTAGTTTCAAATGAAAGTCTTTAATTCCATTATAATGCACACACTCAGCTTTGACGTTGCCCAGTCATTGCCATTAGACCTGTCATGTTTGCTTTCCATGGCACTGCCAAAGTACCTTAAATACAACTTCACTGAGTGCTTTTGTAACATTGATCTGTGATGGATTTACAATGTTTACTCTGGTATTATTGGTGAAAATAAACCGTGAAGGAGTCTTTTGAAGATGTTATTGACCAAAAGCTTTGTATGTGAAGTAAATAGATGGCTGTCTCTACTATGCCAAAGGTCAAACAGGGGGTCCTTATATTTGTCCAGTACACATTTACGAATGCGTATGCGTTTAATAGATTCTTTTTTATTTTCCATTTCAAAAAGTTTCCCGTGACACACTCAGTCTGTCTCAAATTCTCCTACCATCCACCTATCTGTCTCACTCTCTACTTCCATCCACCGGTCTGTCTCACTCTCTAATTCCATCCACCGGTCTGTCTCACTCTCTCCTACCATCCACCTGTCTGTCTCACTCTCTACTTCCATCCACCGGTCTGTCTCACTCTCTACTTCCATCCACCGGTCCGTCTCACTCTCTACTTCCATCCACCGGTATGTCTCACTCTCTACTTCCATCCACCGGTCTGTCTCACTCTCTACTTCCATCCACTGGTCTGTCTCTCACCTCAACCTGTCCGCATGTGTGTCCGTCTCACACGTTGTCCTCCTGGCAGAGTGGCTTTCCATTAACTAGACTGGCCACTGATTGGTTGGTACTCCTCAGGGAGGTCATGTTTGTGTTGCTCCTGTTCCTCCTGCTGCTCAGAGAGCTCCTGACCAGGGCCCTATAACCACAACACAGCTGCTTGTTAAACTGCTTCTGGAAGCTCTTGCTGAGCAGGTAGAGGGCGAATGGGTTGACGCAGGAGTTGGTGAAGGCCAGGATGCGGGCACCCACGGTGAAGACAAAGTGGGCCATGGAGGTGTCCACCTTGGAGTAGTGGTAGGAGCGGTTCAGGTAGATCACGTGACTGGGGAGCCAGCAGACGGCAAAGAGGCCCACGAAGACCAGGACCGTCTTGGCCAGGCGCTTCCTGGACTCTATCTGTGGAGAAGGTCATGAGAGGAGGAAGAAGAACCAAAAAAGGAAGAAAATATGAGGAAAAAGATGAAGAAGCGGTTGAGGGCCTCCTACCTGTCTTTGGACGTGCACGTTGCCCTCCACAGGCATTTCATAGGCACTCTTGACCAGGCTCCTGGCAATGAACAGATAGTAGACCGATATAACTGACAGAGGAATGACATAGAAGATGAGAAAAGAGGCCATGGAGTGGATCTTGGGGTGCAGGTCCCCCCCGTGTGGATAGGGGGCGCAGGTGACGAAGGTCTCGTTGGTGCTGTGGATGCTGAAGGTGCGCAAGTCTGAGAAGACGGCCTCCGGGATCGCCAGAGTCACGGAGAACAACCATATCGCCGCGGCCCGCGGGACGATCCTCGCCGCGGCGCTGGATGTTTGGAGGTCCATCGGCTTCACGATTGCTTTGTACCTGGCGATATGAGCACAACGTTGGAGGATGAGGAGATGGAACGAAACAAACCAAAGGAGAGGAAGCACCGCACAAAAACAGATGGCAAGAAGAAAACTGCGAAGCACCATTTATGATTGGCTGGGCGGGTACATCTGTCAATTATCAGTTCATTATTTTCCGCTAATGGCTTCAATGGCAGTATAAGAGAAATCAGGGCAAAATCATCTTTAATATGCAGGCTAGAGAGACATTCTACATGATCACATTTATTGTGTTGAATATGACGCATGTCCTTCCGCCACACAAGCCCAGAAAAGCGCATACTCACACACTCATTGTAAACACCTCACAGACCCGTAATATATATATTTATAAGGTGTTTGTCCGCAGGGACTCTAGTCTAAGGCAGAAAACCCCTGCTGCTCCCCACCGCAAAGGTGCACATGACATCTGACCAGAGCAGCGCCTTTGCCACGGACTTACGAAGGACACGGACTGTACAGCCAGCTGGCGAACGCGCACTCAGACTTCACTGATAGCCAAGGCTGTTTCCGGCGTAACTAAGGGGGTAACGAAGGTCTGCCCCACTTCCCGATACGTATCTCCCGGTAGCCTTCCTCCCGCAACAGCATCAGATGGGAACTTACAAATCACAACACTCAACGAGGCTTTAGATATGCCTGCTTGTGAGGTTTTCACAGGTCAGTGGCCATGAGATCGACAAGTTAGTCACGTCTAGAAATGATCCGGACCTTGTAAGATCCCAGTCCATCTCTCGGTCACTGACACGTGCTCATCACCACAAGCACTTACACATTTCTATGAATCCAGAATGCTATCTCAAACCCATGCCTTGACCAAATGCTTAACAACGCAACACAGTGTATCAGAATATCTCCATATTTTGTCAGTGGAATGATGCCTGTCCAGAAAGGATGTGCTTCACAGGTTAAAACATGTAGCCACACGAAATGAAATACTCCTGACCAGTTGAAATGACATGTGTGTTGCCATGCATTGGTTATACAAAAATGTAAATGCTCTTCTGTTTTCGATAGCTTGACATCTATACATATGTTTCTGTGTGTGCTTGTGTTATGGGCTATAGTTAATCAAGCGTTTGCCATACTTACCTATCAGCGGACAATGCAGTCAGGGTAAAAACCGACACTCCAACCGATGTGAGTTGGATGAACGGTATGAGTTTACATCCTACTCTACCGAAGAGCCATTCGTCCGCTAGGTACCGACTCGCGTCCACTGGCGCACAGGTGACCAGGAGGAGCACGTCCCCGAACGCAAGACTTGACATGAATAGGTTTGGGACATTTCGCATGGATTTAGCGGAACAGAAGGTTATGATGAGGGTTATGTTACCGATTAGTCCAAGGAATATGATCACTCCATAAACTGCTGTGATGGCGATGCTAACGCAGGAGGGTTCCGAGTTGACTCCCGAGTGATCGCGGTGGTGCGCCCATTGGGACAGATTTTTGTATGAATCCACTTCGGGGAGGAAATCAAAAGGTTCCTCTAAAGACATTCTGTCCACGTCGCGTGACTTGTAAGGTGCTCCTTGAAGTTGTCTTCAATTCGTTGTTATGTGTGTTTTACTGAGTTTCTAAATTATTTATGTAGAAAAGAAATGCTTGTCCATTTGGACAGTGTGACTTTGACATAATACAGCCAGTATCTTCCTGAGCGCTCCTCTTATGCTATCCACGTCACTGATGATTGAGTTGTGCATGTATTGAATAGAACGCACCACTTCATATTGTCCTATGAATACGCTTGCGCAAAAGGTGGTGGATGTCATGTTGCGCGCTCGGGGTCAGCAGACCCGATGAATTAATAAACCCATTTTTGCACGCTCTATTATTTTAAGGCAATTTGTTTGATATTTCTGGCTATTTGTTTGATTATATTATTATCATACAAATTAGAGTGTATCTCTTTGAAATGCTCTACATATTTTAGTAGTAAAACGTTAGGGGTTGAGGGATGAATTTTAACCTGTTACTTTGCAGTAAGCCCGTGTACTATTCAACAATACAAAATGTACTATTTCGCCAAAGAAATAACGAGATAATCTGACATCTTTCTTTGGGTTTTAAGGAGGTTATTAAACCTTTATTTGTTAGCAAAATACAGCGAGATGAAACAGAGTGAGAGAGAGAGAGGAGAAAGCAAGATAGAGACAGTATAGAAGACAAAGGAAAAAAAGAGAGAACAAGAGAGAGACAGTAATAAAACCAATTTATGAACACGTCATTGAGAATTGCTGGAGAGAAAGAGAGCGAAATAAATGGAGAGAGGGGGAACACGGTTGTGATGGGAAGGAGGAGGAATATCCGATTAGAAAAGAAACCATTAACATTTAAGGACATTACCAACCAGACGTCCATCTGACACAGCCAGCTGTGAAGGTCTCAAGTGTGACATCTCAGAATCAAAGAGAACACCTTGGGACCAGTAAACAAAGCACAAGGCCCATTCAAGGAGAACATCTCTCTTTCCACGTCTTTCCAAATCTCTTCTACTGACATAAAACGGAAAAGCTGTAAAGCCACTATACTTTATTCAATAAGTGGGTATAATGTGTATCATGATATTGAATTACCATTGACCAGTCAATCCCGCAGTTTACCTTTAAAGGGGACGTTCACCCATGGCTGCATTGAGCTTTATTGTCACTATTTCCGTACTTGTTGTCATTCAAATATCATTATATCGTTCAAATATCATTTGGATTACTATAATTTTCAACCAAAACTCCAGTGAGTTGTATACAGAGATGTCCTTTAGTATAGCTATCCGCAATGAAGAGGCACGTTTAATGATTTATATATTTTTTGGAATTGCAAAGTAATGCTGTCAGAGTTATGTAATAAAACAATCGGAGTTAGATAAGATTATTTAGGAAATGTTTAAATTGCATTTGCGTGTACTACGTAATTTGTGTCAAACTCCATTCTTAATATTTCGTGGAGTTTTCAAAGTATTTTTAGGTAAAATCATTTTTTACATTTATTTTCAAAGTTGGTAATTATGTACTTGTTGCCACAAATTTAGTGTTTAAAAGGTTATTAACTAAAGCTACATTTTCTATCATTTTGTTTTCTGCAGCAATCTTTCTCTCTAGCGATTTTGTCTGCTCAGTGAAAGCATAAACGTTATTATTGTGGTTAAGTATATGGAAAAAGTTAAGTAGATCTCATTTATAGTAGAAAATTATTATTTTCAATATCATTTGTAAAATGTGGTTATATTTATCTGTCAATAATTAAGGTGAAGATTATTAATTTGTGCACATATGTAATGTAATTGAAAGGGGTGTACTTTTTCACCTGAGATTATATGCTTGCTAAGATAAGCACCTCCATTCATGTTAACTCAATATTTGTCTCATTGTCCTTAAGAAAGGTTAGAGAAAATTTATATTTCTATCAGACTGAGACATGAAAAAGGTTGCTTATTGTTCGTAACAAATGGCTTCTGAAAAAGTGACATTTCCACTTAGACAAATGTGCTTTATAAATCATTATGAAAAATGTACTGACAAAATAGAGTAGACAGTTCATTATGCTGTCTTTATTCAACCACAGATTGCAGACAGTCAGCCTCATCAAACCAATAATATATTTTCTTGATTGAGCAATTAAACTGTTCCCTAAATGTCACACATTATGCAGTTGGCTTGATCCTGCATCACTAGGACTAAGGATATGAGTTCAAAAATATTATTTACATTCAATGTTAGCACAACTCTTCCCTCTGACCTTATCCAACCTCTGACCTGTTGACTAAATGTCACATTTAATTGTTTTGCAAAGTGCACTCTGAAAGACATGTGCCTAGTTGTTCAGAGTATAATTTCTGGTTATCATTTCAGAACAATATTTGTGTAATTTGACAGGTAGATGCATTGCCTTCAGAAAGTATTAAAATCCCTTTAATTAATAAATAAATCATATGGTTATGGACTTAATTGATAGCTGATTACATATTTTCTTTGCCATAAATCTATATACAATATACCATAACAAAAAAGCAAAAACACAGGACAGGTAATTGTAAAAGATAAACTGAAATATCTTACGTATTCCTTCCCATGTCTCTTGAACACGTGGCAAATTCAATTGATAGGACATGATAAAGGCTTCAGGGAAAGGTTACGACAAAAACGTTTAAAGCATTGGAAATTCCCAGGAGCACATTGGGTACTATTGTGAAATTGTAGAAGTTTGGAACCATCAAGACTCTTCCTAGAGCTGGCCGTCCAGCCAAACTAAATTGTAGAAGTTTGGAACCATCAAGACTCTTCCTAGAGCTGGCCGTCCAGCCAAACTAAATTGTAGAAGTTTGGAACCATCAAGACTCTTCCTAGAGCTGGCCGTCCAGCCAAACTAAATTGTAGAAGTTTGGAACCA
>JACXGK010001618.1:0-66206 GCA_016801125.1 Novumbra hubbsi | reverse complement strand
TCTGTGAGTAAAGGGAAGGCCCAGTGAGTCTCTGAGTACACGGAGGGCCCAGTGTGTCTGTGAGTAAAGGGAAGGCCCAGTGAGTCTCTGAGTACACGGAGGGCCCAGTGTGTCTGTGAGTAAAGGGAAGGCCCAGTGAGTCTCTGAGTACACGGAGGGCCCAGTGTGTCTGTGAGTAAAGGGAAGGCCCAGTGTGTCTTGATAATGATAATTAAATATCATGTATATAGATATTCTAACCCTTTGCAATGACACTCTAAATTAAGTTGAAATGCATCCTGTGTGCTTTGATCACCCTTGAGATGTCTCTAGAACTAGGAAATGCGCACACCTGTCTTATATAAGACCCCACAGTTCACCCTGCATGTCAGAGCAAATAACATCCTACGTAGTTCAAGGAACCCCCTGTAGATATAGAGTGGTGTTGTGGCAAAGTTTTGAGTAAGGTTATAAAAAACTGCTAAAGAACTGAAAATTCCACATTGAGCTCCATCAGTGTGAAATGGAAGTAGTCTGGAACTATTAAAATCTTTATAGAGTTAGTCATCCAGCTCAAATAAGTAACCACGCAAGAACTTAATGGCCACTCTAACAAAACTTCAGAGTTTCTGAAGGAACTGGCAAACTGTTAGAAATTAAAGATAGGATGAACAGAGGGGAATACGGAGAGGTCCTTGAAGGAAACATTTGATTAGGGTGAAGATTCATCTTTCAGCGTGACAACAATCCGAAGCACACTCTTAGAAGAAAGCAGGTGTAGCTGAGGGACATGTCTATGAATCTATTTGTGTGGCACAACCAAAGCTCAGACTTGATTCCCATCGAAAGTCCTGAAGATTGCAGTTCGCCAACGCTTCCAATCCAATCTGACTGGTCTTGAAAAGACCAACTAGGATGAATGGGAGAAAATGTCCAAACCCAGGCATGCAAAGCTGGTCGAAATACAGAGTAAGACTTAAATAAAGCTTCTACAAAGTATCGAAAAAGGGTCTGAGATATTTTGTTTTTAATAATTTGGTGCATATTAAAAACAAAGAAATAACCTTGTCATTACGGGTTATTCTGTGTAGATTGATGGCAACAAAATGAATAAATTGAAAATAATTCTATATTATAAAAAAATTGAAAAGTAATGGGGAATGAATACTTTCTGAAGGCACTGTTACACTTCATCTGTTACAGGTGTAAACTAAAATCAGTTGGGACCTGATGAACTGCATATCTGCCAGCTGCAGCATCAAATTAGATACAGACAAAGTACTGGTAACTTCTTTCTGGAAAAAAGCATTACTGTGAGGGTGCACAATGGAGAATAATGTTTTCCCTTAGCAACGCTAAAATTAAACCAAGTTAACATAGAAATACAGCCAGACAAAATCTATTTGGCATTTATAAAAAAACTTGGATAGAAATAAAATTGACTTTCAAATTCTTTGGAATGTTTGAGCTGGCACTTTCAGGAACAAACAAAACAGAAGAATCAAAGAAAACAGGAGTGTTTTAACCCTTAAAGAACGGGATCATCAATGAATGATCAGGTATAAAAGACACTTCTGAAACCAGGTCCTGGATTATATTCTTGCCACAATGCAAGGTAGAGTAATAGCTAAATGTATTCTACTACTAAGGTTTTTAGATATCTTTTTTGCATTATCTCATGGTGAGTTACGTGCATCTGTTTCACTGCAGTCATGATGCACAAGCGATTCCCTTGTATCGTGTTTGACACATTTCTTAATTTAATAGTGAGTGGATGAAGCAGTTGGCCATGACTTAAAGTTAGTAGGTTCAAAAACTAGGAGTTGTGACCAAGTTGTGCAGGGCTATCCAGATGGTAACATGTGTTAGTACAATGCAAATATTTTGCAAAGCTTTTTATTTTTTGTGCTTAGGCTGAGATGACTCAAGTCCTGTATTCAGTAAGCAAAGGCATCTTTTAACAACTTTCATAGAAGCTCAAGGTTACTACAGGTAATGGATTTGGTTACTGGATAGTTGCTAGATCTACTTAAAAAAATTATAATTTAAGGCAACAAAAAGAATAAGCTGATTGACCTTTTTGGTCAATTTCAATTAACCTCAGTTTGAAAACACATAATCATGGGTTGAGTGCATGACCAGAGCTGTAAAGCAGCTCTTATGGTTGCCATGTGTACTACTGCCGAGCCAGATCTTATACTGCTATGACTACTGGTATATTGCTACGACTACTGTTATATTGCTACAAATACTCTTATATTGCTACGACTACTGTTATATTGCTACGACAACTGTTATATTGCTACGAATACTATTATATTGCTACGAATACTGTTATATTGCTAGGAATACTGTTATATTGCTACGACTACTGTTATATTGCTACGACTACTGTTGCCTTTCTCTATCACTCTTTTTCTGTCTCTCAATTCACTTCACTCTAATAGGACTTTAACGTATGTAAACCTTATTAAAACAAGACACATGGGCAATAACAATCAACAGGTAACATGCAATGTACAAACGTTTCAATAACTGAAATAATATTTTAAATCAATTAACTACGTCAAAGAGACATTTATTTGTTTCTGTATCGGCTTGCCTGGCTGTCTTGACACTGCAGGCTTGGGCTCTTTTCACACAACGTTCCACATTCAGCTCTCAGAAATGATTTTTGAATCCCAAGGGAAATGGCATTTATTTAAAAAATAAATCCACTGCGGATGTCTGTATGTGTAAATGCATTCTGGCTGTTATCTATTCAGACTTATCCGCAGATTTGAGAAGATACACAATTCAGTTCCTGCATGACCACTCTAACATGACTTTTTTAGATTCTACTATGCTCTCTTAAGTCTATACGTCAGAGAATGGCCAATTTTGTGAAATAAAAGATGTCCCCACAATTGGAAAGAATTTGCTTGTACCTAATTAATGCTAACTAATGAAAACCATAGCTGTGTCACGCGTTTACCGTCAACATCTACAATTCGCAGTCTGGACCCATATATTCCTTCATTCAGGCACAGAAAAGCTGTAGAGGTACGTCACATGTTGTTAGCCTGTTTCCGTGTCACTCCTACGCAGTATTCAAGCGAGAGAAAGAGAAGAGAAGGCGAAAGTTGTCAACGTTTTGTGGAGAGGTAGTCTCTGGTTACCTCCGAGCGTCCCTCTTCAGTTGTTTATGGTTGGTAATTACCTGACACCCTGATAGTTCCAGACTACAGGAGTCCTGCTCTCTTCAGACACTCAGTGACATCCTAGCAACATCCAGTGTCCTCTCCTGGACACCCACCCTCCCACCCCCTCCCCCCCACTCCATCCCCCATACTTGAAGAAGGGCCCAGGACGAGGTGGGACAACGAGGTTCTGAATGGACCCTGGCCAGCTCTTTGTGTGGCTCCAATGCAGAGTCTCTTTCTGTACATAGTCTTTGACACTGTGTGTTTTCTGTCTCTTAATTGCATAGCCCTCTGCTTCATCTGGTCAATCAATACCTCCTCCTCTGTGACACCAGCCTCTCCTTTCACTGTGGCCCTTCCAGGTGGTGGAAGTTTCGTGGGAGAGCTGGTGAGAAAAGGCCTCATCGCGGAACCGACTCCCGAACCCAAAATGGATGTTTTATGTCCCCACCCCCACCTCAACGCAGACAATCCCTGATGGTTACCAGGAAGATCTGGAACCAATGTGTTCATGGGTACTTGCTATCAAAAGAGTTTGTGTGGTATTTGCCCTATTATACAATTCCTAACTTTATTTTATGGGTAAACTGGACCCATTGATTCCAGACACAGTCACCTGAATGCGGTTTGCGCTGTGCTCCATGCCTCACTGCGGCCCAGCCTCGGGCTTGGCTCCGACCCAGCAGTCCCAACGGACAGCTTACATTACGGTGGGTGAGTGCAGGCAGGGATGCAATCAGCGCCGTCCAAACCGTTTTCCTGAACCCCGACTTGGGAACGGTGAGAGTAGGAGCGGACATGCCCTGCCAACTGGTGTGTGTGACTGATCACATTAGCCTAAGAGGCCTAACCCTCTCCTGCGTCCAATTCAACAATGATTCCCTTGAGCGGCGCCATAACAATATTTAGACAGCAGAGGACATAATTATCTTTTTGTGTACTTTAATAAGGAGACATCCGAGTGTGCGGTCGACATGGACACACAGACTGAAAAACTACGCTAGAACGATATTATCCCCTTCATTTTATGCAATTAAAACATTAATGATTAATTGGCCCGAACTAACACAACAGGTATGCAAATTCTGGGATTTTCAAGAGTTACGGACTACGAGGATTTTTTTCAACCAAATGGGAGCCATTTAAAGTCGACCTCTGGAAATGTTATTTTGAATGCAATGCGATGTCTCTGTTTAATTTGAAGAGGTACTTATCTGGAAGTCAACATCTTACTTCTGTTTTCCTGACGCATGCTCGGTCACCCGGTACTAGTGGGTAGCCAGGCAACCACAAGAGCAAATGGACATGTCTGCTACACCACGGGCCCTGTGCACTCCTCCAGCACTGACCCTGCCGGTCATTTCATCCGGGCCCGTGAAGGTGTCAGTTATAAACGTTACCTTGTCTCAGCAGGTGTGCCTGCATGGAGAGGCTTGCTGGCTCTGAGGGGGTCACCAACCCCACACTGTTACCCCCATTTATTTAAATAATGGGCCATTAGGACGGCTGGATGTCCAATGTGAAAGTAGCTGTCGGTGGTTCCGGAATAAAAGAAGTAATTACCCCAGAGAAGAGGGATGTGCTGTGGGTAGCTGCTGCTATTCTGCTACTCTTCCTCCGCCGCCTCCAGGGGCTCAGTTGACGGTGCTCCCACCATTAGATGGCGACAGAGAGGGGAGGAGAGAGCAGTAGGGTCTGCTCTGGAAGCCCTGAGTGAAACAAGAATCGCTTAGTTCTCTGTATATCTCAATACATTGTGATTATACTGAAGAATGACTATGGGAAATAACCTTTTTAATCATTTACTTACCTAACACAGGTCCTGTAATAGATATAGGGATGCCGTGTGTGCAGAGAATATCTTCATAGGACAAATGTCCACAATCGCTGGAATGTTATGCTAAGTTATAACCTGTCAGGGCAGCATTATACACGTGTTTGTTTAAGGGCTATTTCGATTAAGCAAATAATGTCTTATTTTCAACCAGATTTACCGCTTATGTCCATTACACATGTAGTCCATTAAATGTGTTGTCCACTACACATGTAGTCCATTACACCTGTTGTCCATTACACCTGTTGTCCATTATCCGTGTTCAAGTGACATTGTTTGACGTAGTAAACATTTAAAATGAGCAAAAATGAATAAAATTAAGACTCTCAAACCAGAGAGACTAAAAAGATTGTCCACATTCATTCCCATTCTTACTCAGCTGTCTACAATCATTGGACTTCATTAGACAGTGGAATATGTCGTTGTGTTTTACATTGTATGTGCAAATGTTTATGCAAGACATTTAGCTCACTTAAAAACACAGAAATTGTTCTTTTTTGTCAATATTATAACTCCCCTTGCCTTCTGGAACCCTAACTCAAGAGGGCCTTGCCATTCAATCAAAGGAAAATGTGGATGGGCCTTACCATTATAATGGAGTTTTATTTGTATAAACCAACAAGACGACCAATTCAAGATGAGTTCTCAGTTATTCGTTTGCCCTTGGAGGTTTATTCTCCAATTGATATCTCCTTATAAAAGCATCCTTTCAATTTTTAATAATGGAAGTCCAATTTGATTACCTCCTCTAATGGATTTCTATCTGTCCTTATCGCCTTTGATAAAAGTTTTCACCCCTCTACAAAACATCATAATTACCATCATGGGCTCTATAAAAGAATACCTACAACTTAATTATCCTGACATTTTGGATGCCCATTTGTAAACGCCACACAGACATATATAAATTGCACGTTCCCTTTTCTGCTTTTATTTTGGACACATTGTTAATCAAAAGGCTTCAGAAATGTGCAGATGGGTAATGCTCCCATCTTCAAGGAGCCGTCTGGTTCAAGGTGAATGTTACATCCTTGTAGGCCCTCCTGCCTTCCTCCATTGTGCTCTATGGGTGATGTATCTGGATTGGATCTTGTGGTGTGACTGTGCTGTGACCAACTGCATCCTGTAGCCCCCCCCCCCCCCACACACACACACACACACACTGCAATGCAGAATGGCACTGATAATCAGGTGTGACTGATGGGTGAGTGGTCATTGCTGAATTCAGTACAACCTAATGGCCTGAAATGTTTAGATTTTTTTTATCAACAGACTACAGATTGGAACCAGGGAACTGCCATTTGTAAAAATGTCCACCATACAAACACAGAAGGCTAATTATGATATGAATGGTATTAGGAAGATTATTTGAAGTGGAGTATTTCTCAAATAGTTATATACTATTGTCTTTCCTGTGATTTCCCATTCTTTTTTTTTCGCCTGGTCTATTTGCATTGCCGGTATCAATGAAATTGTGATAAAGTTCTGGCGACAGCTCAAATGTAGGCATCACTGTCAAGCGAATGGAAGATAAAATTGAAAAATTAGCTGTTGGCCATATTTCTCCCCCAGGTAAGCTCTCCATAAGTAACAAGCTAGCTAACATGTACAAGAACTAAGCTACCCATTATATATCTCTGTCCGGCACCACACAGCCTGGGAAAAGTATACAAAAAGCATTTGTTTGCTCCGTTATAGCTATACCATGGGAAGACTAGGCAATGAAACTGAAAATCCACAAACTTTCAATACCTGTATAAGGTTATCTAAAATGTCAAGCTAGTTCTTATATCTTAAGCTCCTAGGCAAAACAAGAGAAGCTATCTTTTTTGTGCCATTACCCTAGACACATAGATGTACAAAACAATGCACATCTATTGTTATACCAGAATAGACAAAACAAACGGTCATTTCAAACCCGAAGTTGTAGCTAGATAGTTGTTATAAGGTATATCTACTGTTATAAATAAAAATTCTGCTAATCCCCTTGTGGATGCGAGAGACAGAAGAAAGAACAAATTCTGGGCATTGGGCAGAACACCCAGGGATAATATTGTACATCAATTGCTTGCCTACAGGAGCACTGTACCAATGAGGTACCAGGGAAGTCATCACATGGCTCTTAGCAAGATGAACAGTGCATCTGCACCAAACAAGCTACGGCATCTGCTCTTTCACCATTACCTAACATAAAACTTTGTAAGCTATTTTAGATTGATGTTATTTGTACTAGAGTCATGAAATGTTATAACCAAAGTCAGGGGACAGTCACCGGAGACATTTATATATACATAGATATATATATATATCTATGTATATATAAATGTATATATACATGCATATTTATATATACATTTTTCACTGCTGTGCACTTGATGTTGTTTTCAAGGGTATTTTATGATTTGACGTCATTGAAATTGTTTCATTATCAGACATTGTAAAAAAGTTATTTAGAGCTCCATACCATTTAATCGGTTCTCAAGTGAGACATTTCACACGATTCCGCTTTGAATTAATGAACAAAGTAGATTAGTCTTTGCCTACCTTCAGAGGCACTTGGATACAGCTCTCAAGATGTGTTCACATGCAGTTTAAAAATAATCTGGATATGAGGGACTATTTGCATAATAGGCCTGTTATTCCTTGATCTGTATGTGTTGAATGAGATTCTTCATTCTTTGAATCCTCTTCGTGTAAACTATAAATCTAAGTAATGTACAGTCAGGTCCAAAATGATAGAATCCCTTGAAGAAAATGAGCAAAGAATTCTACATAAAGAAGAATATAGTTGTTCTTAGATTTTGTTTACCAAGTGGCTAGGAATCTGACTTAATCTGGATCTGTTGTCCATCTGACCAAAGTTCTGCACATCTGTTGATCATGTGCAGATTACTTCCTGTACATATGTTTATTCTCTAACCTAACCAGGCTCTAGAGAATTGTGCTTGTTTGACAAACTGAGATCAAAGCTGAATTAATGTCTATAGAAATCCAAAAAGAACACTGAATTCTACATAACAGAACCAAATGTCATTGTTGGTAATATAAACATTCGGTCTATTTGAATAATCATTTTAGAAGGCATTAGAGCCAGTAGTCCATCCCTGCAGGTTGAACATGAACATCCTGAAGCAGAAATAAAGATTTAGATGACATCTCATTTCATATTGATTGTTGTGAAATATGTTTGTCGGCCTACAGGATTGACCGACGTAATACACAACCTATAAATTACCGGACATTTTCTTTTATGTGGCCAAAACTTTACAGAGAACTGTAAAACTTGCTTTATGCTCCAGATTTCTTGGTCTGGCTGACTAAAGACTACGTAAAAAGTTTGACTGGAGCTTTAAGCAAGGTTAACTTAAAATATATAAGTATTTGAGGCTTCCACTGGCCTACTTTACAGTAGAGATTAATCCCATCAAAAGGAAACCTAAACACTCTCTCGTCGTTCTTTCAATGCATTCTCCTTTACCCCCAAAACCCATGGAGCATCTTTATTTTAGGGCCTACGTGGCTGAACAGTGGAGAGTCATGTGGGCGTAACATGTCCACAACTCAGAGAGACCATCAGATCTCTGCACTTCCAATCCATTCTGTTGCATTCTGTTTGATCTTCTGTTTTATTTACTTCAGACTTCTCCACCCGTCATAAAGGCCTCTCCAACAGAGGGCAAAGCATTGTTGAGTTGGTCGTAACCGCGTGGCTTGATACTGCTCTTCGAATTTCACCTTGGGAAGCGCTTATTGTCCAAGTTGATGGAATATGACACTGTGGAGATGACCTTCTAGCATATTCCTATAGCACTGAAAGACTGCTCAACAATGCTCCCTCCATACAGTATAAATTGCTTATCGAACCTAACTGTTTAAAAAGCCTCCTCGTATTGATGTGGCTCCTGTTGAACAATTGGTGGACATCTATTGAGAGCCTTTTTGTGTAAAGTGTATTCATTGGAAGGCATTGCAGCAGTGACCATGTGACAATTCCTAGAAGCGTACTCAACATTCCACTGTAAATGCATTTTGCTCGTCTTTCCACCGATCACTGGTCTAAAAGATGATTAGCACCATTCAGTGTAAGTGCTGGTTTTCATTCCAGCCAATTAAAGCTTTAATGAATTTCCTTGTATCTCAATGGTAACAAATGATTGTCAACAATTGTTCTTTTAAGTACTGTATGAGACTTGTTGGGAAAATACTTATTTTCAGGTTAAGAGAAAATCTAAAACATTCCTCATTTTCTGTTTGGTGACATTAGTTAAAGGCCTTGAGTATGTGTACAGAATATGTCTTGTATTGACCTAACCTTGAACAAAAAAGCTTTCCATGACCATTTATTCATTTAAAATAATCCAACCACGGTGCTTCGTGTTCCAACCAAGGTGCCTGATTCAGAGATGTTGATGGATAATGCTAGATTTGTCCTAACAGTTCAAATGTATTCATTTGGAAACATCTTACCACTCTACTGAATTGCTCCCTCCAGCCGGGGTCACTCAACGTGTTCCTTCCTCAGTGAGAGGGTGGAATGTTGATACCCGCCATCCATCCCTCCATGGCTCCTCTTGTTCCAGATTGTACCATTGACGTACGGGAAATGATAGTATTCTCCAAAATGTTCAACCAGGAACCTTTGTCTCTGACTGACGAACACGAGGCTTTAATCCTGATTTCTCTCTCGGCTCTTAGTGGGCCACCCTCAGTGCCGCACCTCTCTGAGTGCATGTGTTGGAAAGAAAGAAATAGCTGTACCTTTTGATAGGGGAGGTTTGTCAGTTATACAAAGGTAATGTATGTTAACTACACCCAAGCCAGGGGTCTCAGACACTCTGCAGGGCTACCACAAAACTACATAAGTGTCATTACGTTAATTAAACATTTTTTTCCCTAAAAGTGTATCTTCCCGTGAAAATCAACCCCACTTTTCCTGTCATTTGTGATTCGAGAAGCTCTCTGTGACTCGCAGCTCTTCTCAAGTGGATTATGTATTAAAACTTGAACTGATTGATTTAAGAATGCTGTGCCATCGGTGTCTTGATATGGTTGTTGACTAGATTTGAAGTGTCTCAGTCATCGAGCATCAGACCAGGGATTGATAATAGCTTGACCGCTGGGCCTGTCTTATACATTCTTGTTCAGGAGGTCTTGTATTTAGTACCCAGAGCACTTATAATGCATCTCAAACGGCACAAGAGGATTCACATTGTGGGTGAATGGAAGGTATTTCTCGATCCTCAGGACCTCATGAATACATTGAAAATCTAACTAACTACTTTGGCTTAATGTGGAATTTGAGAAGTGGGATGAGGCCATTTATTTATTTGTATTCCCCACATCTTTGCCACACTCTCAAACACAGTGATAGCAGGGAGAATAATCTCAGTCTTTCAGCAGTAAAGTGGTGTGCACAAAAACCCACCAGTAATGTATTCCGTATTGATTGATGGTTGCTCCTGCAGTACTAGGTATAAGACACCACCATTATTATCATGCAAAGATTCTGGTCTGCCCACAATAAAATCATTGTGCCTTGATTTAAGTTGCACCAACCCCCAACCCCACCAACCGCATACAACAGATGATGTATGCTTCATATCAGTTTCCTTACAACAATCTTTGCTATTCTGCCAACCACACATAGATGCAGCTTTATTGCCACACTCTGGGAATTGTTTTGAATTAATCACATTCCTCCCTTAATTCTCCCTTAGTGACATTAAAATGAAATCTAAAGTTTAACATTTTCGCAGGCTCTGTTGTATAGATATTTAAATATACAGATATCAAGACACGCTGTATTCATCTTCAATATTCAAAATGTCATATATCCATTTATTTCCTATTATTTTGTATGCAACTTACATGAATTTTATCGTCAAGTCTGCATGATAACTGCTCAAGGTTCGACTGTGAACAAATAATAAACACTTTTATAGTTATAATCTTTTTTCAGAACATTGCTGAGATTATCAAAAGGTGTAACTAGTTTATATTATGCATGTTCGATTTCATGCACCGCTAGAACTTGACGTCTCTTGAAGCCATGCGGATGCGTCATTGTGTGGCCAAGGCAACAACCTAAAAAACGGTATTTGTTTGTAATAATATTATTCTTGTCATTGTTGGTCATATAAATATTCGGTCTATTTGAATAATCATTTTAGAAGGCATATGAGCCAGTAGTCCGTCTCTGCAAGTTGAACATGAACATCCTGAAGCAGAAATAAAGACTCAGATTATATCTGATTTTATATTGATTGTAGTGAAGTATGTTTGTCGCGTTATAAGATTGACCGATGTAATACACAACCTGTAAATTACAGAATTTCCTTATTTATTTATTTTTAATTAAAAATAAACAACCAGTGCATATTATGCTTTTTGTAAGTTGTTTTACTATTACTGTGCGTAAACTTCTTTGAGAGAATGACTTCAATTTATTGCAAAAATCATACTGACCTTGGCTATCAATCATTGTATCCGGGTATCTAATGTAAACGGGGGTGTCGCGTGGATAACATGCCACATCTGGTCACTCCGCATTGTTGCTTCTTGGTTACCAAGTGATTTATTAGAGACCCTTCTGTGCAACCACTGTGCTACCACCAGAACTCTAAACAAAAGGCTTACTCCATGAAGCACTTAAAGTTATATTTTAAAATGTCTAAGCTTCAAATATAAACTCACGTGAAATCTTACAATATAACTTTACTGGCGCACAAAACAAACCTGAACGAGAAAGTCTGGTTGGCTCAGTTAAAAGCACCATCAAGAGGGAGTCGTGTTTGCTTTCATGAACAATTTATTGCCGATGAACATATGGCCAATATTTTGTCTCACGTCATAGCAGGGGGAAAACAAACATCATGCAATGTTAGCTAGTCAGCAAGAGCAGAGCCACTTGGCCAGCTATGCAAACGCACTTGGACAATATCAGAAGAGGAGCACTTGCTTTCTGGGTATATAAACCACATCAGGCTTATCTCGGCACGCACTCCTGACTCCCATTTGGAGATATTTCATTAACTGCGCGCTGTCTTAAGGCTATACCACTCAGCCCCATCCAGTCTTCAGTCACCAGGTGAGCGCAATAGCCTATATGATATTGATAATAATACTGGGTGTCTTTTTCGCTCGTTCTCTGGGTTTGTTTGTGCGTGTGCCGCCTGCTTCTCACTTTTTTTCTTACTCCAAATCAAGGATGTCATTGGATACAAGTCCATGTGTTTTCATTCGATTTTGTAACGCTGGCTTGTATTGCATTTAGGATGTGCGTTGACTTGCACGAGTATAACCACACGGTATTTTTGTTTGATGGTAGACAATTTCGAGACATTTTCAAGACATTTCCCAAAATGTTTTGCATTTAACATTAAATTCCTCACTACATAAAACAAATAGGATAGTTAAATCAATCTCGTGTTCATTGTTCCAATTTGAATAAACAATTGTCTTCAGTTGTCTTCCTTTCATGGCTGCCTGCATT
The DNA here is from genome assembly GCA_016801125.1 of Novumbra hubbsi. Classification (NCBI taxonomy): domain Eukaryota; kingdom Metazoa; phylum Chordata; class Actinopteri; order Esociformes; family Umbridae; genus Novumbra; species Novumbra hubbsi. The sequence continues at coordinate 53,719 of JACXGK010001618.1, read as the reverse complement.
ATATTGAGACTGTACTGTACAGTGTTTTTTGCTACGGTCAACTCAATGCAAAAGGTAGGCTTATTCTTGCGTGGAATAAGATTATATTGTTTCCGTGGTAAAGTTGAGAGAGCAACGTGGACACAGGCCTATATTTGACGTAGGTGTTTTCTCTTGTCATTTCACTACTTTGTCAGTAGAGTCCGCTAGAGCATTAAAGATGCCTCTCCAGCGCCGGAATAACACTTGCATATAAGGACACAGCACAGTAGGCATGTATGTGTTATGTTAGTAACTCCAAAGCATTGTTTTGCGTGTTATAGGTGATGATAATTCTCTGGTAAATGCTACAGAGTTTTCCCTCGTAGAGAAAATGTAAGCAGGTCGAAGTGACTCACGCAAATTGTTGTATTCTCTCTGTGAGGCGTTGAATGCGAGAAGTTATTAAAAATAATAAACCGTTTAGCAATTTGTCTCAGTGAAGGCGATAAAGCCCTGGCACACTAACAGACTGCGGAGCATGAAATTCACCGTTACAAATACACTGATGGTTTAACAAATGAAAGCATATCCTCCGGGCACCCGCGCCGCTCTAATCTCGTTGTGACATGTTTAATCATTAGAGGAAAGAAGACGAATAAAGGCACTAGGTTTGCCCGTGAGCAAAAGGTGCTTAGATTTCTTGAATCAACTCGCTAGAAATGATTTGTGCCTCGGGCACACCTCCGCGGGACATGGCTTAGTCCTATAAATAAAACGGATTTGCGGACACTTTTACCTGCATATTATATATAACCTTTTAATCATAGAGGGAGAAGTCAGTTTTGTCACTTTATACATTTCTCATGAACAACTGGAGGCAAAATGGTTTACCTTTATCAAAGCCAAACTGACAGCCTGAGGCCAACACACTGAAAATCAACGATTAAAGAAAAGAATGATCAACGTTATTATACACACCGTCCTGGGGCGTTGTTAATGCATTCATTTGGAAGATTTATTTAATCACCTGTATAAAAGACCTTTCTTCATTCATTTGTGAACAACATTTTAGTTAACATTTGGGGAGATTTAAAGGAGAATTAGTCCAATCTATTCGTCCGACGGCCTTTTTTTATTAATTTGAAAATTAATTAACAAATGATGGTGAATTCATGTTTCTGCAGTACTGTAATAATGTATTGTCACGATTATAAGCACGAAACCGTCTCACAGAATAAGTGGTTTACTTAGCTCATATTCTCATATTCTTATAAAACACAATTAAACTAATCCAATATTTTTCCTGTGGAGTAGGCCTATACTTATTTATATCAGTCGAATATTCCAGACCTTTGTGCCGGCTCCAAACAATGTTGCTATACATTCTCGTGTGATTTCAAAATGCTCTGTTAATTTATTGTTAAGAGTGTATCCTTGCCATTAGCGACAATTACACTCAACTAGGAAGTAAATACAAGCCACGCACATTGAATATAGTAGCCAGAGCTGGAGCGCGAGCTCTGTCTGCTGTAGAGCGCCAATTGAAAACAATAGCAACATCTTGATGTTTTTTTATGCAGTTAGTTCTTCTGCACATCAACACTCCCTCTGTCCGATCATTAGTGTGTTCGACACCCACCAGAAGAACATCACCCCCGTCAACACTAAGCCTGTGTTTTCATCTGCATCCATACATTTAACGATTTAATTATAGCAACAGAGGTCATTCATTACCTTATTTCATATATTTATTGATATCATTAGTAGTAGTAGTAGTAGTAGCATATACGCCGTGTTTGCGTGAATGTGTATCAACCAACCAAATGTATTATACAAAACAATATTTCAGCAGTTGTCACAAAGTGGAAAGTCTATCATTAGGCCTACATTGGCTTCTGTTGCCACTGCAATTTCTGAGCTTTTATAAGTCTCAAATATCTCAATTATTGCCAAGAAACGCAGCCGTCAAGTAAAATTAACCTGATTTGAGGAGGAATGTCAGGCATTGCATATTCAGAGTGAAAAGGCAAGAGGGCTGTTTGAGTTACCTGTGAAAGTAAACAGGTAAACACAAGGAGATGGCTCTCGAAGTGAAGTACAGCCACTTAGCCTGTGCACATTTACCTCTTCTTGCCGAAACCCTCAGTTCAATTGTTCAAAATGTATTTGAACAATACATCCCCAATAACTGCCCACAGACCGCGCTCGTGCGCTCCAACTAACACCAACACCAGCGCGCTCTCTCATTTTGCCGCTAAGAATCGTGGACAAGCGGAATGACACTGACCGTAAGCCCATACTATTTCCCCCCTATAGTATTTCAACGTAGCCTTACTATAAATAATACAATAAATTGATTTTGGCGGAAAATAAAACTAGCACTTTAACAAGACCTGTTACATATTTAATGTGATAATAACATGTGCACATAAGCATTGAAATATAGTCCACGGGTGCAGGATACTTATTGTTCGTTTTTTCAGGACATTCTGAGCTTGATACCGCGAAAGGTGTCCCTCTCAAGTCGAATGTTTAAAGCATACTCTGCAGATAAGGTCAGACAGGAACATCTTAGCTTTGTCACAGCTCGGCTTTGCTCAAACCCGTTAGTTCAATGGAGCCATTTTGCCTAGTTGAGGCAGTGTGATTATATACGCCAAAACTCTCCGGTCAGGCGTACTGATATCTCCGTGAGAGGTGTAATAAACCTACCACCAAACAGTGTTAATGGGGACTCCTAATAGAAATATTTGTATTATTATTTAACTGGATGCAAGATGGGTTACCTTATGCCAAACAATAAGCCTAATAATTATTAAACATCCTACTAATAATATATATTTACATTCATAATTATTTTTAGTAAAACTAATTATAAAATAATATACCATGTTCACATTACCATACAAACCCCTGTGTTTAAAAAAAAATCACTGGAATAACGGGCTTTTGTTGGGGAAGATTGCATCTGAAGGCGAGAGGATACCCCACAAACTTTGTACACACGGTATTTATTTATTGAGCCAGTAAAGTAACTGGCATGTTTAGGCACTAGAGAAGATGTTTTGACACCTTCCTCGTCTGCACCCTATGAGGGAGTAGAAGAAGGAGAGTTATGTGTCTGTGTGCTCAGAGGAAGGACTTTCCTTAATATTGTGGAAGGATTCGGGATTGAATGAAGAGATAGTCCATTGAAAGCAGTTGAATGCCATGACAACTAGGAACAACCTCAGATTTATTCCAAACAGTTAGAAAGCATTGTACAGGGGCGTCAATCATCCATTATTTCGCCCCTGAAATAAATGCAAAAACTGCACCCGGACAAAAGCTTCCAACGGGAGCCGGACATTTGTCTACATTTCCTCTATTGTCTGCAGCTTAGCAATCGGTTTGTATTTGTGTTTGCCCGGTCCGACCACCCAGGATGCGCAAAGGACCTGCTAGAAACGTGAAACATTGTCACCCACATCACATACTAGATAGGAGGCAGAAGGGCAACAGCAGAGGGAATAGAAGCGGAAACAAATCTTGAAGGGAGGAAAATAAACTAATCTAAAATGATACTTTGCTTTCTACGAAAGAGGTGACAGAGCATTTATTAAGCACGCCGAAAGAGCCTCCACAAACAATAGGCTACTCCGCTGTTTTCTGGGGTAAAAACAAAAGACATTTCTTAAAAAATTATGTATCCCAGTTAGAAAGATGTGTTCAAGAAAAGTTTGTTGAGCATGAGAGAATGAGTTCTGTTATATTCAATATGTTAGGTTGCAATAGCACAATTTTTAAGAATAGGTCAAAGCGCCCTGACTATTCTTAATGTTGAATAATAAACATCCAGGCTATTATTCCGATGTTATATTATTAATATTGTAATTATGCAATTATTTTCTATTATTGTCAGTATTGATAGAAATATAGCTGTTCCCTAATTATTATTATCATTGCACATAATATGTGGACAGTCCGATCGATGTTTTCCAAACAAATAGACTCAGATATATTTAACTAAAGCCCCTTGTACCAAAGCCGCAACCAAAATATTGACTCAAAAGGTTTACATAAATTAGTGTTGAAATTTCAAACAATATCTTACTTAGGAGAGAAAATGGAAATGAATAGGCTATCGAAAGAGGAATTGTTCAGACCAAAGTTTTGCACCAACAGCAAAAAAAACGTTTTCAGCTTATTGATTCCATATTTTATATATGCGGAGAGTATAACGGGAAAGCTTTTACTGGAACAATTTGTTAAAACGCGCTTTCAAGTATTCGGAGTATAAAGCTACTTGGAGGTCCTTTGTATGTAAATAGGGTGTAAAAAAGGCCCTCCCCATCTTTGTAATTAATTGACACGTTATACCACTCATCATGTTCTGAAGCACCAATGGTAGAGGCTCGGATCTCCCCAAAACCCACAATTTCACATCTGCAAACACTGTCTTCATCCACTTGACTCCCAAGACCCGCCCACACGTGGCCAACCTTTTGCGTTTTTAATGCTTTTTCACTGCAGGTTCATGTGTTGAGACCAACCTTATATGGACTGATCGGACCGGTAATGGCTTATTTCCCCCTAGCACCCAGCAGTAGCACAGTATCCATGAGCCAGATATAGCACTTCAGCCACTTTGGCATTCTTCCTGGACTTACAGAACTGATTCCTACTACTTGGTTAGGCAATGGTTATCGACAGAGGCTCATGATTTGCTTTGACTAGTTCAGCGTGAAACCGCACAGAGAGATCTTTTTTTCTGAACAGCGACTGTGTTTTGTGTTTTAAAACAGCGGATTGGCAAACTGGTACAGCAACATTCCATACATTTCCCCAGAATATGTCGTTGACCAACACAAAGACGGGCTTTTCTGTAAAGGACATTCTGGACCTCCCTGACACCAATGATGAAGAAGGATCTATCACTGGACCGGAGGAAGATAATGAGGGATCGGAGACGACAAAAAATACTGGAGTTTTGGTGCAAAGTCCGCTAGAAAACGTTCAAAATCTGCCTATAAAGAACCCCTTTTATGATAGTAGTGACAATCCTTACACAAGATGGCTTGCAACCACGGACAGCATCCAATACTCACGTAAGTAAGCCGATTCTGTTGAAGAATCCTATATTAATTTGCAATGCAGATCTTGTAAGTATTATTCAATGTATAGCCTGCTTGATGGAATGCAGAATCTTTATTCCTTGGTGTCTGTGATGATTCCCGTGAGTAAAGTGCAGCATTCGTCTTAATTCACAGTCCGTCGCTGCGTTTGACTTAAGGCGTTTGCAGTTTTTAACTCATTTTATGTTTACATGTGCTTTACTTACACTAAAAGAGTATCGAATATGATTGATGAAGACTTAAAGAAGACGTAAATGTATCGATTCCATCGCGATATAATATCGGCATTAGAAATATGACCCTGTGTGTGACATTTTTGCATGATGAGCATTTCTAGACTGACAATAAATGATGTTTGCTGCTTCAGTGAATCACGTTCAGGTCTGATCGGGATCATTATTTTTGGGTCCCAGTAAATAAAGTAAATTGTATTTAGCTTGTAAAACCAAGCATTACTAAATACAATGCGTTCCTTTAAAATTTAGATTTCATAAAATCACATTAAATGTAGTGTTTCGATGTGTGCTTGGCTTGTGTAACTCAGTACAGAAACCCCTTTTAACGGTTGCATTTTGTTTCTCCCACTCAGTGCATGGTCTGTCAGCTAGTTCTCAAGACTCAGCCAAATCCCCGGAACCCTCCGCAGACGAATCGCCTGATAATGACAAGGAAACTTCAAGCAACGGCAGCGACTCCGGTAAGAAGCGAAAAAGAAGAGTGCTGTTTTCCAAGGCACAGACGTACGAACTTGAGCGTCGGTTTAGGCAACAGAGATACCTTTCCGCACCAGAGAGAGAACACCTCGCGAGTTTGATTCGCCTGACACCAACTCAAGTGAAAATTTGGTTCCAGAATCATCGGTACAAAATGAAGAGAGCGCGCGCTGAAAAAGGTATGGAAGTGACCCATCTCCCCTCTCCCCGGCGGGTGGCCGTGCCTGTCTTAGTCAGGGATGGAAAGCCTTGTCATACTCTTAAAGCTCAGGACTTGGCGGCCACTTTTCAGGCTGGATTCCCTCTCTCGGCGTATAGTGCCCAGACCCTTCATCAAATGCAATATAATGCTCAGTACTGCGCCGCCACCACGCCACAATTCCCTTCAGCACATCACTTGGTGCAAACGCAACAGTGGACTTGGTGAACTATAGTAGAGACTGGCGGGGCTGCCTTTTAGGAGCACGATAGGGAGTTCACTACAAAATAAAGACTTTTCCTTTTTGCAGCTTGACACATATCTCCAATTTTTTTCGGGGCTGATGTGTGCGCCGTGTTTATATGTTTTCGTTAAGAGAACTGGGTCCAGCCTCTCCCTAGATTTAAGAATGTCTATGCTCTTGTGAAATTTTGTAAAGTATGTTTGTGTGTTGTAGAGATGTTTTCTTTTTGTCCTTCGTGTTATAAGCACGTACAAAACCACTTTATAATTATAGAAGATTTTATTTCTTGCTTATTTTACAATGGACCGAAAATATTTATGGCCATGAATAAACAATGGCAACTTTTAGCTTTTTCCCTTTGTTTTTGTTTTTGTAAATACTTTGTGGTAATTGTTTGCAACCCAGAAACATTTCAGGATCGTATAAGTGGAGATATACATATTTCCAGTACAAAAAAAGAAATAAGGATTTGTAGCGAAATTGTCATGACTGTCAAAACAGATCCCATATGATTTTTGTGAATAACAGGCTTAAATCGCGCGCTGATCGGGAAATATCCCGATTTTTTATAAGGATTTTAATAAAATGAAGTGTTACAGAAATTACGTTTTGTTTTGCCTGTCTTAACTTTACGTCCTACTGGATATTGGCCCAGAGAACTTATAAGCTAATGGTAAGATGCACGGCAGCCTACGTGTTGCGTAAAGTGGCAATGAAAGGGGTGAATTTATCTTTCGCGCACTTCAATTCTTTGGGTGGGTTTTAGCCTAAATTAATCCGTGCACATTTTCTGAATTTGGACACGTCGGTAATAAGGAGGCTGAAGTCACTTGTGAAATGGGTCAAAAATCCACTCACTTAATATAAGAGGGCTTCTTCAGCTAAGAAGCTTTTGAGTCAAAAGCTCTCCTTTTCAAGGTCCCGAACTGCTCTCGGACTGGGGTGTGAAGTGGTATATTTTAAAAATGGATTTAGTGCAAATACGTTTTGATTAAATGCACGTTTTAATGCAATATATTATTGTTAAAGTAATATATATATATATATATTTATATAATTCTGTCACGTCACGTAGTCTTCGACATTACTTAATTAAATTATCCTGCTATGCTTCGCTTTTTGTGTACGAAGGATTATCGATCGGTGGGCTATGGATGTTGTCTGTGTTCAAATAGGTATTAAAAAAGTGTATCTGTAGACAAAATGGGTACCAAGTAACGCACAGAGCGCATTGTAGACCAATTCAGTATCTTTGGTAAATATGATTACCTTTGGAAAACTCTTAACTGTATTGTGTTTGTCCCAGCAACTACATCTTATAGAACAGATGTTAGAGTCGCCTTCACTATCATTAAACAAACAGCGAAATTGACACGAATTGCTAATTATTTACAGAATTCTATCTCAAGGGGCCACTGCTTTCGGTCCAGACTACAGACTCGATTTGTTTTCCTCAGAGAAGCTATTGTGAAAAATAACAAGCGGTGTTGCAGCCATTCTATACACATTTTCGTTGCTCTAAAACTATGTATTTATTTATGTAGGCCTATTATATTCTTCCAATACTATGTACATAATACCTATTTGCTGTTTTGACTATAGGCTATAAAATGTACTTTCCAATGGGAATAACCTTTCTTGAATCGCTTAGAAATGATTTCAAACATCGCTATTTGGTTATACGAACGAGCCCATGTCGATTTAATTGGAATATTTTTAAGGGGTATTATTACCATGAACGTGGGTGAATTCAATATGACTTAACTAGATTTATTGCTTTAGATTTAAAACAAATGTATCCGAATATGTCTATCATATTGTCTATAACATTTTCAAATATTTTACTAATGCCAAGCTAAAACAGACTACAACTGGACAACTGAAGTATTGCCAAGTTGTAGTCTGGACAACAGACTACAACTGGACAATAATACATTCTGACACTCTAGCAACATACGGAACACAAAGTTGACATCATCCGAGTCCGCTTAAGTCAATAAAACACGTTGATTTCTTTGTGGCACTAACCCCGATGCCCCGAGATTTACCACTGTGACGGGGCAGTTTTCCGCAGTCTATCGTTGCTCAATATACAGTATACCACACAAAAAGCACAAGGCCTCGGACCAGTTGTCGTGGATGTTAGAGGCGTGCATATAAACGAGGAGCGAGGGTGTGAGTGCGGGCAGTGTGGATAGAGAGACTGTCAGAGTTTCTTGGTGCTATTCAGTTCCTTTATCTCCACCAGTGGCAGTGCATCCCCGAGTCAGGGAGATGTATCCTTGGGGTTTTTGTTGTGCCTGTCAGTTGGTGCCATTGTGATCCTTGTTGTACACGTTGTATCCCATATGGACAGCTGGGCTCGGGCAAGGAGAAAAGAATCCCTCACAAAACTCAAATTGTGTCCAGCTCTCAAATAAAGCATTGTTGTCTCTCAAAGAAAAACGAATTAAAAATTCGTGCTATATATATTCTGGAAAAAAAAGAACACCCATTCACAGATAACAGGGAGTCCTTCTTCCTTGATAAAGCTACAACAGCCCTCTCTCATTTATCTTTATCGCTCTCCCTCCCTCTCGATCCTTCCAGCTCAAAGAGTGATTATTGTCTGTCTGCAAAAGTGTGCGGTCACTACGAGCAAAACTATTTTGAAAACTCCCCAATTCGAGCAGTCAAATTTCCTGTTTGCTTTCTCTCCGTGTCATGGATAGAAAATTCCTGATCTCCATGGAAATTTCGGACTTAATTTATATATGGTGACACCACACAAGACACTACGGAGTTATAGAATCTGCATGACATGATGATTTCCCGTTCTCTTTTCTATGCGTTTCCTTTCATTTCATTAAAATGTATAGGATACACGAATGCATACTAATGACATGCCTTGTTTTACAGTGTAAACCTGTAGTGTTCAACAGTAATATAATAATAATGAAATAAATAGGCGTACAAATGGGTGAAACGGAGCCGGGAAATTCGCTACGACTTTCAGCATGGTCAGATTCTGGCCTAAAAGTCACTTCCCAATCGATCGAGCTAACAAAATAAATTACGTTTTTTGTTGTCCTTGGCAGAAATGTCCACAAATATAGATTATTAATAAATTATGCTGGAAACAATTAGCCCTCCTGACTTGCTGAATTGCACAGCTCGCCGAGACAAATAATTGGACATATAGTATCTCCTAGGTCAGAGCACGGGTTTATTAAGACTATTAATATATCCCAAGAGCATGTGAAATCGATCTCAATATTAGTATTACACGTCATGTCATATGTTAATTGTGTTAGCAAGTCGAAATTTTGTGTGCGGATACGATGCACACCTTACACACAGGACGAAGTCGTTTTTATGAGACACACGCACCATGTTCCCATATTGTTTCTTATATTCTCATAAATAGGAAAGTATGCCACTTCTCAAAACCAGAACCGTTGCACTTCTATATATTTATAAAAATTGCTTTTGGATGCTGTAGTTGTATAACTCAACAAACATACTTTTATGCACCATAGCTCACCCCTGTTGATAATGCTATTATATGCTTTAGAATACAATACTTCAGGAAATATACACTTGGGAGTCCGTGGATTTTCGTCATCCTGACAGTTTGAACCTCGACATAAATCATTCTGTATCATGTACATCTCCAAATAAACGAGGATTTCAAAGCTATAATAATCGGGGCTTTCATTTTAAGGAAGCAATCTAGTTTTATTGCCTTAAAGAAGATCCAGATTAGATCCGCCATACTACCGCCGCACAGTGCAGATATTAAAGAGAGAGAGGATGGGAGAGAGAAAAGACATAAATCGGAATTCCTAACAAAAATAAACAATGACACCTTGTTGCCACTAGATGGAAGCAGACGCCTATAGTAGAAATCTACATTGCACCCTTGTTCTCTAAAACGGGCACACAGTATCGTAATTTCTTACATAAACATAAATGAAACATCTAATAAACATCTTTTAACAAATCTAAACTTGTACCATTAAAAAAAATAACAACAAAACAAGTACTCCTCAATTTTTTACATTTAATTACAAAGCTAAATTGCATTTATTCCAGTGTTTAATGCACCTTATATGGCACTTTGTATAACTGAGAGTGGGAGCGGGCAAGAAAGAGCCAAATAGAAAGAGAGGTGGAAGACCAAATCCGCAGTGTGGCGCAATTGGATTATGAAATGAATTCTAACAAAAATTGTTCACTAATTTCAAAATCCTGAATTAATATTTGTGATTATTATAACACCGAGGACATCTTCAGGCAGTGATAGCCATCCGATGATATATTTATTTAATATATTTTGGCGCCCTATAAAACTAACGAGTATACCATTTTATTCTTAAGAGATAAAATTATAATCTAAGACAAGTTGTTTTTGTAATGTAATTTGTGGTTTTTTTTAATAACACGCATTCAAAAATGACTTAACATATTTGAAAAGTAGACTCAATTGAGAAAGACAAGATAATTGGAAGACCACATCCGCAGTGAGGCGCAATTGGATTATGAGAATAATTTTAACGAAATTAATTCACAATTTTCTATATTATTATAATTTACATAAAATAAATGAAATTGTCAACCAGCAAGAATATCTCATTGTAATTACGGCCATCCATGTTCTATACATTAGTGAACTGTAAATGATAACGGTGAACCACAATATTTTCTAGCTGCCTTCTATATATTTTTTTAGTCATTCTGGAAATGGAACAATATAAAGTTAATTATTATTATAGGTATAAAAAGGACATTTGACGTCTTTCTTCTTTTTCCATTAATCTTCCTCGTCATCTTCCTCATCATTTTAAACTCTAAGCAATGGCGCCATGCTCATACAAACGATTGCATCCAGGGGGGGCTATTTGCGTTTAAGCAACAACAAAAGCTTCCATTTATAACAAGCACCCTACAAAAAGCGTCTCAGTCTACATTTGGACATAAAGTCGAATACCCTTACAAATTACTCTTGATTTAGATAGGTAAACTATCAGTTAATGCTATTTTGCAGCAGCGGATTTGTATCTTTTGCATGCTTGTGGAGCTGATGACTGTACAAACAACCTAGTTTAGGTATCTTATACAAGGCCATACTTAGAACTCCAGAAATTATTTTGCCATGAGTCCTCGCAAAGGGATCAATCTTTTGTTTAGATAGATATTGTATAACTTTTTAAACTTTAAAATGTGACAGGAACAGTGGCCTATATCTAACTAAAATCTCTTCTATAAAATAATTACATTTGCAAGAAACCCAGAAATGCTGTAACCACACAACATACTGACAGCCTGTAAAGGACTCCTGCACAATCCAGAGACTAACTAAACTCGTTTCTAACATATGGAAGTCATTACCATCAAATACGGCCATCGTATTGGCTGAACCACGTGGTCCCTTCATTTTCTGCAGAACAAGGAATGCTTAAGCAGGATTGAAACAAATAGGCTATTCTTCTAAGTTTTCTAACTCTTCCTTGGTGGTATTTGCTCTTGCTAACCTCACCTTTATTTTTCTCAGCCTACGTCCCCCTTGTTTCTCTTACATTCCCATAGTTTTTGTATGGCTGTATTTTTCATTTTTTCTCTGTCAAACCAAAAAGAAAACTCAGGGTCAATCACTGAATTTAAATAAAGGAACATTTTTTACAAATTATTTTATTCTATCCTTGAAACTCACTTACAGACAGTCAACTGTTCAATCAATTTCATGGATTCAATCAATCAAATTTGTTTATAAAGCCCTTTTTACAACAGCAGTTGTCACAAAGTGCTTTTACAAAAAAACCCAGCCTAAAACCCCAGTGAGCACGCAACAACAGGATTGAAGCACGGTGGCTAGGAAAAACTCCCTACAGGGCCGGAGTGTAGGAAGAAAGCTAGGGATTGAGGCTCAACTATGGCTAGGGTAAAGCTACATTAAAATCAAGTTAATAGGCTACATTAAAATGTTGCTAGGTAATGATCAACCCTGTCAACTAGCTATCTTTGTGTAGCTTGGATATTAGCCAGGGTCCAAAATCACTGATATTATGAAATAAAACTACACAACAAGAACATATGCCTACAATGACACCATTTTGGTTTAAGCATCAGTTACCACGTTAGGTAGCCAGCCAACAAGTCAGCCAGCCACGCCTGCCATCTGAGATGCCACAAAAAATAGAGCTGGTTGCTTAACATAGCATAACAGAGCATGTTATAAAACAGTTATTGTTAAATATGTAATAACATGGGATGTATCTAGTTGTCATCATTGGCATCTTGATTAGCACAAACTCCCGCATCGCAGATAAAATTCTTCTCACAAACAAACAAAAACATTTTTAATTCAAGTCAGTGAAGCCACAAATAAATAAAAGCACTAACAGCTACAAACGTTCCTAAAATAACTTTGTCCAGCAGCAAAGCCGCGTTGTTACCATGTTTACATAATTCACTGGATTGCGGAACATAATTCACTGGATTGCAGATTGTGTCATGGACCCTTAATATTATATTGTACCCTCATAGAGAAAAGCATGTGACCAAATTAAAACATTAAAACACATTAATTTAACATAGCTTCCAATCATAGTCTACAAAATATTAACTCAAACATTCAGCCAGATAAACAAGGAACAATGGAAATATGGGAGATGGGAGAAAGGAAAAAGTGCAGTCGCTTGCTGCCAAGGAGTTGCCGCTGACCTTTTTGTGGTGAAACTTTTGTGATGATGCTAGATTTCTTAAACTGCTTTGAAACAAACAATTTCCGACACTAATACCTGTGTTATGTTTATAGTAAGTCAACATTTACCAATGCACCCCTGTGCAGGTTTCTACTACTCACTTGATGGTGTCTTTCCATATTACCATGACTTTATGTGGCCAACAATTGTGCGTTATTACAAAGCACTTGTCGGCTACTGTAAGCTATTAATTGTGTCCAATGGGCCAACTGTCAACTAACACTCCGGTAGATGCTATTAATTGATTGCACCTCTATTACTCAGTGAAGTCATTGACATGATCATATTTTCTTACATTGACAAATGGCAATGTTGTCGTTAGCTTGCAGTTAGTCAAGAATAGCTAGCAATGCTAACTAGCTAGCAAACATTCGTTGGACTCTCCTAATGACTATCAAGAACTATTTTTCTTTTACAAATGTAAACTTTTTTGTTAGCAATTATGCAGTGATCTTAGGGGGGACGTCAGTCCTCATGTTACCCTTAATTTGTTAAATGTTTTGCTCAAAAGAATGCTGGAATAATGCTGGGGCCCATTCATTTGCCCCCGAATGACGCTAAGCTAATGACGGTTTTTCACCCATTGCTCGTGCACAATCTGAAAGTTAATATCCGCAGTAGTACTGGATATAACAAATATTTTCATGAGGTAAGCACTCTTGGAATGCTTTTACAGCAACTCATGCATTTACTAGCCATCCATGTAAGTTATTTGTATTTGCTAGTCCAACCAAAGCAACTTAAAAGCATTTTTATGAATAATTCCCGGCACTTTAGTGTTTATCCAAACCTTTGACGTCAAACACAAATTTACAGCAGCAAAGCAGGTGCTTTATCTACTTGTAGCAGCTACCAATATGAGTCAATCTACAGAACCTCTCTTTACCACCTCTTAAAGATATATAATATTACCTCTTGTAATATTATCTATAGATAAGAATCCTAATCAGGGAATTTTACAAATGAGCAAACATTGTAGCAAGACCTCTATTTTATAAGGCTCTATTTAAAATAGACAAAGTATGAGTAATCGAGGATATAGATGGAAAATTTAATTTATCTTCTAAACTAAGGACCTATGAAAAATAATGAAAGAAGAATGTTCCTAATTAAAAATATCAGACCCATTCACACAATATCAGACATGCAAGGTAAGGCACAAATACTGGTTAAGACATGTTAATAAAAAAGTGTTTACTGATGTTATTTAACTTCTGTTAAAGCCCTCATTCATCATCTAGCGTGACTTGGATACAAATTAACTACCATACCTCAGGAAAGTCCTAGTATTTTACATGTGTGGGGTTTTACAAAATCAGTTTCTCATAGACAACGGACTGAAAGATGATTGGTTGCTTATTAGGAGGTCACCGACATCAGGAGTCTGTGTTAAAATGATTAGAACTCTTGAGTTGAGTTTTGAAAATCAACATATTTCTGGGCATTGGGCGACCCTTGGGCTACATTGTTCAATGAACGTGGTATTCCCTGGGGCAATATCACACGGATGGACCATTTGTCTTGAACATTTGCTGGGTACAGTATGGTCATACTCAAGTAAATTACACCAGCTCTTTCATCGCTAGCTTCTACAATAAACCACAGACAGTTCAGACAGGTGCCTGGAGAGCTCACTCCCTCCACAGTTTAAGGGCAGTAAGGAGACCAGAGCTGCCTCACCCGGATCAACAGAACCAGATGTAACACAGATAACGATAACAGATGACGATAAATTAGGGAAGTCGGGAGTTACTCTACCTAGCTAGGTTTTTCTTCTGCCTGTTGAGTATTGTTTTCCTGCAACTATGTTAACCAAAAACTTCAGGGAAAATGTGCATTTTGTACCATTGCTATAGCTGGCAAGTGTAAAATGTACTTTAATTCTTTAAATTAACATGATCCCATTCTAATTGGGTTGCCTGTTCCAATCAGGAAAACCTTCTCAGTCACCAGGTTCTCTCAGGGCCTCCTGACGTCCGTGCTCAGTACACACGTTTTCTTTCTCCAAGCAAATCTCTCACTATTTTAGATGCATGACGACTGCCTCTCATGGGCAGTTTATGTGGTCAGACATGGTATAGAATAGGATCATTTCCTGTTCATGACATGGTCCTTTGAGGCTCCATTGGTGGACTTTAGTATCACAATTGCAAGCATTTGAATCATTCAAACATCTACTGGACCAGAAACTACATAGAAAACCAAGAAAGAGGTGAGTAATGACAAAGATTATCAAATGTAGTGTATGCTAAAATAGCTTTTTTTTGTAAACTCTTTGGATACTATATTGACATTCTCCAACATTTCTTTGTCATCTAAAAAACAAAACAAACGTATGATGATGTTTTTATTTCCGTGTCGCCTTCATGGAGAATGTCTAGTGATTTGCACGTGACAGTGTTCAGTGTTCTTATTAGCGGAATGAATAGCTAACAGATATTCTGTTGAAGTGCTCTTTTTTTAGTGCTTCCTTTGTGTCTGTCTCCCCTCTCTTTCTCTCTCTCTCTCTCTCTCGCTTTCTCTCTCTCAGGCATTTGTGGATGTATAGCGCATGTGGACAGTTTATGCATGCATGTTCATAGTACATAGAACATAGTACATCCAAGCCTGCAAAGTATAAAAGCAAGTGTATACAAGTGGAGCCAATACGCTTCGAGGTGCCTTCGGAATGAAGCCTCATCTGCCCAGAGAATGCCTGTAACCAGGTTATGCTCGGTGGTGTGTTCTAAAGACCACGCGTTGACGAACTGACAGACAGTCTGTGTTTTAACCGGCAACGTGTGTAGGATGCGGGGAGGATCCACTTACATATGCAGCCAAAGCGTATAGTTCAGCATACTGCATCATGGCGTGACATTAGACATGCTATCTTACATTTCTGTTTGCAGCGGTCAGAACATTGTGATTGTAGGATGCTACTTTGAGCTCTGTCCTTGACATACTCTCAAATTGTAGATTAAATAAATTGTTTTAAATGTAACCCACTCCAACCCCCCCCCCCCCCCCCCCCCCCCCCCCCCCCCCCCCCCCCCCCCCCCCCCACACACACACACGAAAGAGTGGTCTTTTATTTGAACCTGGTCTTTGTGTATGTTGAGGTGAATAAAGTGAGAATTTGCTTTGCCATGTCTTTATTAAATGCGATAACATTGAACTATTATGAGTAGCTTCTTCTTTACATCATTTGGCATCCCAATCAAAAGAATGCCAATTCCTAGGATGACATGTGAGAGGTATATGGCCCTGAGTAATGGAGTGAAAGACATGCTTCACTTTTAAAAACGTACAGTAATCTACATTACAGAAATCAATAACAAATATTGTCGGAAATCAAAATGCTTATATTGCACATGGGGAAAGCTGTCTTAGGAATGTACATGAATGTTGAAGGTTGATGTTAAGATGAAAAACAAGTCTATTCATGTTCATCCAGTGGCTTTCAGGGACCCTAGACTCAGAGATGTCTATGCTGCCTGCCTCCATAATGATAACTGTCTCAAGGTCTGAGTTGCTTGCCCTTGCTTGCTTCTTAACGATTTCCAGAGCACAGCACATCTACACTTTGAAACCAGGGTAGCGTTCTCTTCACTTCAAACTGTAGAGACCAACATTCTTTACATACAATTTCAGGTATCAGTTGTTTCTATTGTAGATTTATTCACCTGGTTTAACAACAATTGAGGGTTATCAAGACATAACTGCGCGGAATGTATTTGGGACAGTCTATTTGGGGGGCTGTTTCAAGGCACTGAATGACTAAACTAATATTTGGTCTAGTTAAATTCATACCACAATTAACATTTTATAGTTTTGTTCCTTATGTTCACCTTAAGCCATGGCCTAACAATAATTAAATATAAATATTGGTGTCTTACTACTATGCTATAAACTAGGCATCCACAGGACAACAGTTGTTAGTATCCTTTAGTAATGAAATTTGCTAACAGGGGAGTTGAAATGCCAATCAGAGAGATCTCCAGTCACCGAAAGGCTCCTGATGCCATTTAAAAGAAGGCACCAGAGGTCACCTGAACTTATAGCATATCAGCTTGTAGATTCTGCTTACCAGGCAAAACCAGCAACTTCCAGAGATGCAGAGTTGGCATATTTAAGGATTACTCTCTGTGTTTCAAATACCTTATCTTAGATATCTAATAGTTAGAAGTGCTGTCCGGGGAGATCCATAAGTTGCTCACAATGAACACTGTGTTAAAATAGAATAGGTTGAAAGCAAGTTCGCAAAATAGCCTCCAAAAGCAACGCACACTGGAGGCCTATAAAGTAACCTGTATCCTCAGTTTTGTGAAGCACTCATGATGTTTCAAAATGATGCCAAGATTCCACCTCCTTTCAGAACACTATGTATTCAGGCTTTAGTGCTCTATGTATTCAGGCTTTAGTGCTCTATGTATTTCCTGGCTAATTTTAATTACTGATGAATGTCATCTACATTACAAGCGGCATATTTACATTACAACACATAGCAAGTATATTCGACAATATTCACTCCTGCCTTAAATTTCTATTTATTCCAAAGTGTTTCCTTATGAGGCTATAATATTGTCAGTTAGTTCTATGGTCTTATTTTCTTTGTCTTCTCTTTCTCAATGTTCCACCTTAGGACTTGAAATATCTTGTATAACAAGCACAGTCTTCCCAAGTAAGATGAGC
Organism: Novumbra hubbsi; assembly: GCA_016801125.1. Classification (NCBI taxonomy): domain Eukaryota; kingdom Metazoa; phylum Chordata; class Actinopteri; order Esociformes; family Umbridae; genus Novumbra; species Novumbra hubbsi. The sequence continues at coordinate 36,074 of JACXGK010001618.1, read as the reverse complement.
ATTGGAGACTACGGCAGCAATCATGTTCCAAGATTTGAGCATTTATGTCTCTCGCTAAATGGATTGTCTCACCTTCTTCACAAGATGAACCGGAGTTGCTTCAGATGCCAACAGTGTGAAGGGCTGTTTGGATTTTGTGTTTAAAAAGGACTACCTGTCATCTGTTTATGACGGACACACCGTAATCGGAGAACAGTTTATCCTGAATCATGGCAGCAGAACAACGTTGAATACAGTGAGGGGATACAGCACAGCTTGGAACGCTGTTCATCCAATCAGCGTCCAAACAACCTATTATATTAAAACAACTCCAACAGTTTTAATTCTGTGAAATGTTTTGAGTCATTCATGTAAGTTGCATATTTATTCTGTCACCTGTCTTGAAATTTGTCATCCTCTTCATCAGGGTTCCTGTAAAAGTATCCTTTGTTGTAGTTCATATTTCTTTAATTACACATTTATTTAACTGTGTTTGATGGTTGTGAAATAAAGTTATATCTGTATGGTATTATTGAAGTGTATCTACTCTCTTCCCACAAAGTGCACAGCTGTAAGGAGACCACTGAGGAACCATTCTATCAACAAAAAAATAAAGCACTCTATATATTCTGGACAGCACAAAACAATTGCTGTAGAGACATTTGATTTGCTCACATCAGCACCACCTGCTTTTTGTTCAGAATGTGTGCATATGTAGTCAGCAGCATAAACTATCATACAGTTATTTCCTGACAATGTACATGTGATAAACCTTTTATCAGTTGTATTTACATTAAGAGCATAGCTAGCTAACATCAAATTGTTTAAAGCCACAATGGAAAATGTACATATAAGTACGACATAAGATTATTCGAGTCTAATGCTGTAAGATGGTCAGACATTTAAACATGAAACCTATCTCTCACTATAAAAATAATGTTATTGTATATATGTATATCAAGCTAAAAAAGCAAGAACATTTTCAGGAACACCGCAATGCCAAATCCAGCCATATTATACTAACTTTTAGCAGCACATAGATTTGACCTATACTATAGTAGCTAGGTTGGTCTATTGTACTTCAAAACAATGTGTAGGCAGGTAACCTAGAATTCAAACCTTCTCAAACCGCCTAATTCATACACTTCAACTGGATAATGGAAACAGTGTCCTGCTATAAGTTTTTTTTCAAAGTGTGATTAAAAAAACACTGATAAAATTTGTTTAGCACACCCGGTTAAGTCAAAAACGATTAGGTTTGCTGAATTTATTATATATAGGCTAAGCTATAATTGTAATCTTTTATAATGAATGTAGCATGTAGCAAAATGACATTCAAAAAAATACAGGTACAAAGCTATTAATTTAACAGAGGTAATGCACAATAAATGCACTAATCATCTTGCTTACATGGGAGAATATCAGAGTTTCAGGCATTCTGCTGTACTTTGATATGTTTATTGGTCATACAGAAAAGAACATACAGTACAGTACACATGCCAAAAGTTAAAAAAGAAAAGACAGGCATAGAACTTTTCAAATTGTCTTGGTAAGCTGAGGCATTAACATTTCCCTTCAGTGGAACTAAGGGGCCTAGGCCAACCCCAGAAAAACAACCCCATTGCATTATCCCTCCTCCACCAAACGTTACATTAGGCAGAATGCAGTCAGAAAACATTCTCAGACCATTTGCCAAACCCAGATTCCTCATCAGATTGCCAGATAGAGAAGCGTGTTTCGTCACTACACAGAACACGTTTTCACTGCTCCTGTGTTCAGTGGCGCTGTGCTTTACACCACTCCATCTGACACTTGGCATTGTGCTTGGTGATGTAAGACTTGAATACAGTTGCTCGACCATGGTAACCAATGCCATTAAGCTCCTGGCGCACAGTTTTAATATTGATTTGAATGCCAGAGGATGTTATAAAATTACCTGAATAATTCTAGACCCACTCAAATTACACCATAATCGAATTATGTCTGCACTTACATGTGTATATATATTTTTTCCATTGTCTTATAAATCTCTATTAAACTTACTCTGTTTACAACAACAACACAAATCTACTATTTTGGGGCAATTTATAATAATCAGTGCAGACACTAACCAAAATTATATTTTGAGAAACGTGAGTTGGTTTGGAGCAAGGGTTCCCAACCTGGGGCAACAGAGCTTTCTGGGGGTCCCTAAACTATACCTGATTTGAACGGTACTTGTTTATTAGATTAGTGGATAGATTAGTGTCTAAGTATTCAGAACAACACATTTTATTTTGAATTGGAATTAATTTAGAATAGATTAAATTAATAGCTTTTACCATCAATCAACAGACAGTGTCCCAAAATGACAAAGCAAAAACACTTAATAAAAAAAAATGAAAAACTGACATTTCTTACTTACAGTGGGGAAAACACTATTTTTAACACTATTTGATACACTGCCGATTTTGCAGGTTTCCCTACTTAGAAAGCATGTAGAAGTCTGTAATTTTTATCATAGGTACACGTCAACTGTGAGAGACGAAATCTAAAAAAAAATCCAGAAAGTCACAATGTATGATTTTTGAATAATTAATTTGCATTTTATTGCATGACATAAGTATTTGATCACCTACCAACCAGTAAGAATTCCGGCTCTCACAGACCTGTTAGATTTTCTTTAAGAAAAATAGAAGAAGTTCAAGATGACGGTAAATCACCCTCGGCCTGGGGCTCCATGCAAGATCTCACCTCGTGGGACATCAATGATCATGAGTAAGGTGAGGGATCAGCCCAGAACTACACGGCAGGACCTGGTCAATGACCTGAAGAGAGCTTGGACCACAGTCTCAAAGAAACCATTAGTAACACATAAAATCCTGCAGCGCACGCAAGCTCCGTCAGAAGCATCTCAAGGTCCTGGAGTGGCCTAGCCAGTCTTCAGATCTGAACCCAACAGAAAATCTTTGGAGGGAGCTGAAAGTCTGTATGGAGGAGTGGGCCAAAATCCCTGCTGCAGGGTGTGCCAACCTCGTCATGAACTACAGGAAACGTATGATCTCTGTAATTGCAAACAAAGGTTTCTGTACCAAATATTAAGTTCTGCTTTTCTGATGTATCAAATATTTATGCTATAATATGCAAATTAATTACCTAAAAATCATGGGATTTTCTGGATTTTTGTTTTAGTTTCCGTCTCTCACAGTTGTAGTGTACCTCTGATAAAAATTACAGACCTATACATGCTTTGTAAGTAGGAAAACCTGCAAAATCGGCAGTGTATCAAATACTTGCTCGCTCCATTGTACAGACCTTTTGCCATGCAATTTTAAATTGAGTTTTTTGATCACCCTTGAGTTGTCTCTAGAACTTAATTGGAGTCCAGATGGAAAGCACTTCTGTGTAAAAGGCATATGACAAACTGCTTGAAGGACACCCAGAGGTTTGATGAGACCAAAGTGTAACAATTAGGGCTGCACAACGCCAGGCAAAAACAAGGTATCTCTTACCACCTACCATTCCTATGGTGAAGCATGGTAGTGGGAGCATCATGCTATGGGGATGCTTTTTGATGGCAGGGACTGAGAGACTGACCTGGTTTAAGGGAATAATGGAGAGAGTGAAATACATTTAGGTCCTTGTATAATACCTGCTCCAAAGCATGCATGACTTCAGATCATCTTTCAACACAACAGTGACTTGAAGCACACAACTAAGAAAAATCTCCGTGTACGTTCTTGAGTGAACCAGCCAAAGCCAAATATTTGTAGGGGGACCTGAAGACCGCAGGTCTGTGGCGCATCCAATCTAATCTGACAGATTTGAGAATATCTGCCATGAAGAATGGAAGAACCTGCCCAAATCCAGGTGTGCACAGCTGGTAGAGGCCAACCCAAGAAGACCTGAAGCAGTTATTGCTGCCAAAGAAACTAAATAAATAAGGGTCTGAATACTTCGGTACATGAGATAAATTTTTTCTATTGATTGTCACAAATGTCTTAAATATGTTTTTGCTTTAGCCTCCTTAGTATTGTGTGTAGATTGATGGATTTATTTGGATTAGTTTTATTTTAAAAAGGCACTGTGTAGAATAAAGCCTTTACTTGTCTCCTCCTCGTCTTCCCTTACCGAACGAGACCGGTGTGTCCAGGGTGGTTTAGGCTAGAAAGGATAGTACTGCAAATATCTAAAGTGAATATAGGGATATTACAAGTCAATGCAAACTGAAAGAAAAAAAGTTTACATGGGGAATTTGTCAGTCACGAAGAAATCTCTACACAGCCATCCCCCGCCGAAAAACAAACACGGGTAGCGGATACGACCATAAGCAGGACATTGCTGAGGCAAAGTGGCGCGTTCGCAAGCAAATTCGCGGCAGAACTGAGGACGTTGGCTGTCGGTCACCGGTCGGCAAGATGATTGCGCAGGTGCGGTAGCTGCTTCTGGCGGTCTCAGTCAAAGGTCTCAGCAGGGTTAGCACAGCAGCCTTGGTATCTGTGGCTTGCTTTCCTCTGTCACAGCCACATTTGTCTGAGTCTGTGCCCTGGAAAAACTCTTTCTAATATGTAGAATTTAATCTGGTTGAGGGGTGAAACTTCTTTCCATTGGTTGTTACCACCTTTGAATGCCAACCTACAATTTGAGATTGAACACACCCTTCTGCTGTGTGAAGGCCAATCAAAATTCCATTGTGTGATTTATGTGATTTTTCAACCTCTGAACATGCCAGTAAAGTTGGCACTGGCAGATGTTGTCAGGGAGACAGCTTTAGGAAAGCAGCAGTTGTCGAGCTGGAATGCCAGCACCATCAATTTAGCATCCAGTGCCCCCAGGTCATAGTAAAACACAACATAAAAGAAAGAGTTGTTTTAAGTTAGAATACATCTCTAAGGTAAATTATTTTTGGGTGAATTTTGATTGATGGAGAAATACATAGCTTGGATGTAAAAAACTGAGTAGGCTATCCTCAACAGGTGAGCGTTACATCTATCTTCCATTAGCCAAGGACACATAAGCAACTCAGTTTTGCCAGGTTAGAATTATACCATCCATATTATAGGATCTTCAAAATTAGAATTCCAAACCAGAAATTGTAGCTATAATTAAGTTAGATGCTAAGAAAATCTACCAGTGCAAAGACATTGTGTAAACTTTCATATTGTGCTCATTCACATACGGTCGTATATAAAGCAGTAAAAGCCAAAGCTTAAAATACTGTTGGTCCTCTACATGGCGCTAAAACAATGCCGACCCACTGAGGCATGGACTCTACAAAACCCCTGAAGATGTCCTGTGGTTTCTGGCACCAAGACATTAGCAGCGGTCCGTAAGTTGCGAGGTGGAGGTGGAGCCGCTGTGGATCGGACATGTTGGTCTACCACATCCTACAGATGCCCATTAGGATTGGGATCTGGGGAATTTAGAGGCCATGACAACACATTTACTCTTCATCAGGTTCCTCAAATCATTCCTGAACAATGTGTGCAGTGTGGCAGGGCACATTATCCTGCTGGAAGAGACCACTGCCATCAGGGAACACCACTGCCATGAAGGGGAGTACCAGGTCTGCAACGATGTTGAGGTAGGTGGCATGTGTTCAATCGATGTCCACATGAATGCCCGGACCCAGGGTTTCTTGCCCAGAGCATCACACGTCCTCCAATGGCTAGTCGTCTTCCCACAATGCATCATGGTGACATCACTTTCCCAGGAAAAAAGGTGCACCTGGCCATACATGTAATGTTAAAGAAAATGGGTCTCATCGGCCCAGACAACCTTCTTCCACTTCCCATTGTAGGTGCTGATGGTGGACAGGTAATCTTGGGCATTCTGACCGGTAATCTTGCTTATCATCTAATCTACCCAGACCTTGACACCTGCCCTTGTTAGCAGGAGATCAATGTTATTTGCTTCATCTGTGAGTGGTCATAATGTTTTGGCCCATTGATCATAATATAATCAAAGTCAGCATGAGCAATATCACAAGTTGTATCTATGGAGGAAACACAGTCAATCTAATCTCTATTGAAAGATTCAGGTTGGTGTTGAAATCTAAGATGTCCTTCATTGCTTTGCATATATTCAGGTGTGGGCTAGTCATTGAAATTACGTTTTAGTATACATTGCAACTGTATTTCTCACACCCAATCCATCTCAAGAACTAATGGACGTCATACAGGATTCGATCTGGGCTGTGTATGGAAGTTCTCAACATTGTAATTGCTTTCTCCTCAATATCCTCAAGTCCATGTCTGAACCATGGAACATTCGAAAAGACATTTGCAGAGAATACAGGGCACATGCAATTTTCCATAAACATTTTTGATACATGCATGATTGTTTCTTGCCTTCCGTGACGGGACCTGTTAAGTGTTTGGCACTCGCGGATGTCAACTAGGAGACAGTTTTTCAAACACAGTTAGTCATTGTTGAGTTAAAATGCCAGCACCATCAACTAGCTTTATAATTCAGCGGGCGCTTTTGTCCAGAGTGACTTAGCGCATGTATTTTTATACCCGTCCAATCAAACTCAGGAATCTGACAATAGAATAACCATGACCTACCAAACTGAGCCATACTAGGCCAAACCCTCCACAATGGCAGTTTGCTGGTACAACACATGCAAGATTTCAAAGGCATGTAAAACCACAGCACTTAAAATATGCCGATTGGCAGCCAATTGAACGCAGCTGGAACATGTTCCATGACGAAGCCCATGGGTGCTGGGAAGTAAGCTGGTCTAAGTAACCACATGGTAGTGCAATCCAGAACCACATGGGCCAGAGAGATGGAGAGGCCCCAGGATGCCATGAAACTGGCACAGGTAGAGGAGCAAACAGTCTAGTCCTGCCTTTTTCAACCAAGGGCAGCATCAAAAGAAGTCTACGCAATTCACCTGATGTCAAAGCGGTGGAAACAGGTTGGTAACAGCTGGAGAAGAACAGTAACAGCTGCAATATCTGCCCATTTTTTCAGCTTAGGAGGTTATTGTTTCGGCAATTGGTGTGGCTTTGTACGTTAGTTGATGACGCTTCTAAGTTATTGTGTCTTTACAGACATAGCAGGGAGGTAGTAGTGGGTGGCATCTAGTTGCCACCCGCTAGTTGACCAAATTCTTATCACATTGTCTCTATACTTCCACAGAGGAAATGACAACAGTGAATATACCATTTTATTCCACAGGACACTTGACATTGTGTAGTTCATCTCTGTGACATGGTCCTATTCCAACTTTTATATCAATGGCCCTCTCTCAAACACACATACATGGCTGGTTCCTCAGAGGTCTCTGCCGCTCTGAAAAAATAAAAGTTTTATGAACCGGTAATGCTTTTCACTACAATTGACCTCTTCCCTTACCTGTGAACTGTTTAATCAATACCTTTGAACTACATATACCTTTTTTTCCCTGTATTTTTCCTGTATTGAATGTACACATTACAGTACAGACTACATTCCATTCATACACATTGTTGAAAATGTTACTTGGCTTTAGGTATCATGTGTTGCCTTTAGGAATCGACAACAATCAAGGTGAGTGAAGATGTTCTCAAATGTTTTAGCTTGCGTTTTCCATGGACTGTCCCTTTCAAACTAAATGGATGGTCACAGAGCGTCTTTTGCTTTCACATTGCTTCCTGATAACAGTCCATCAGCCAAGTAGCTAGTTGTTTTGGGGGTCTCCTTCGTTGTGTCTTAAAACACGGTTAGTGGGAGGAGTTAGGGGAGGATCTTGCAACGTTTTAGCACACAATTTCATGTTGGTTTGCGAGAAGAAGAGGCCAGCCAGACATTTCAAGTGGAGAAGCAACTAGAGCAGACTGCTGAGAGGGCAGTATTGTTGAGTGGAGACAGCAGGATAATGACCAGGAGGACCGGATGACATCAAGCATCCTCAGGAAGTTCTGAGCTAGAGGGATGACTGATCACCTGTAAAGAGAGAACCAGTGGTACAAGATGGGGGGAAAAAAACACAAACAAGAGAGTAATTAGTAGTAAAGAGTATAATCATATCACTGTGCTGTCAGTTCAAGGAAAACGGGGGAGGCTATGTAGAAACTAGAATAATTTGCATTGTTATTCGTTTTTTTTAATATTATGCTCTACCCACACCTATCATCAACAATTAGAAATTGTTCCTCTCTGACTTTCCTGGTTAAACTAAAAAAGTTATATAATACGTAAAAAACAGATTTAAGTAGACAAAAATCTACCTTATTACAAGGCACCTAAAGGAGGTTTGTAAGGTTTTATATAATTTTATAAACTAGCTTTGGCCTGTTTATTCTTTAAATCTATGGCTTTATAAAGAGTTTCTAGACCACTGAATGTATAAATGTGTAATAAACTGTATACTATAACCAACAGCCGGATTGTTGCTTTAGTGCTTGTCAAATAATATGTATGAAGCCATATTGGGATGAACTTTGGAGAGGCATTACAACTGTGCAGTCTAATAAATTATTATTTTGGCAACTCTGTACATAAGACTACCTCTCAATACAATGTGTGCACATTTCGATCAACTTCAGCCAGTTGTCTGATTAATCATAGACTTCAGTCATCCACAGGATGCACTGTAAAAACAACACATTTTGGAGACGCTTCTTTGGTTCAATAAGACTTGGTGCTCCTAAATTCACCATATATAGAATAGAATAGAGATAAGCCTAAGTTAACAAAAACATCAGCCTACACACTAAAAGAACAAATACGATGAGGCATATGATGATGATGCGGTCAAATCACATTATATATAATAGAGGTTGAAAAATAAAGGTTTGCATATTGTGTGGTGTAATTAATTATATTGCCTGACCTTTGATCCCTTCAGATAATGCTGTATGGCTAAACAGATAAAAGCCACATAGAAGCAATAATGAGACAAATAACATACACATCTCATTGATATTCTGCAACATTTCTCCTCTCCATTGTTGAGTTCTGAAACAATTTAAAAGTTTTCTACACCTTAACATAATGCCTAGTATTGAACATGCTTTAAAACTCTACATTAGACCAGGAGGTGCTACGTGAGAAAAACAACAAAATGTCTTTCCTGGCATTGGGTGAGTATAACATGGACAGCAGAAAACACTTGATACAAATAACATCTATTTGCCAATATGCAGGAGTGATACTATGCTCAACTACACTTTTATTTTACATGACTGTGAGCTCAAAATAGTATATTTATCATCCACAGACAAACGCTGTAATAAAAGAACCTCTACTTCTTTCATTACTGAAGAGCTAAAACCGTCATCTAGATGTAGTTTTCCCCATTTTTCAATGACATGGTCACTTCAAATAATTTCCCTGTTTTTTTCATGAATTGCTTGTTGTTTAATGTGGATCTCCCAGTTACTATACATACCATAATATTTCTGTGAAGGGTCACATTTGGAATAGATCACAGATGTACTGGTTCTACGTCCATGGAAACATTCTTAACACAGATTTTGCACAACATATTTTTTTGTTTTGTTTTACTTATCCACTTACTGTGTGTTTTTCATCACTCACTGCGTTTACTGTCATGTACCAATACACCATAGCAAATTCATTGCATGGGTAAACCTCCTTGTCAATAAAGCTGATTCTGATTCTGATAATAAGCATTTCAGATTCGATAGCAACAATTTCCAAAACAGATGTATTATGAAAACAATGCAAAATATTGTGCTAAACACAGAATAACTTTAGTATTTTGTGTATTAGAGTTTCGAAAAGTCAAAGAAAGTTAACCCTAATTACACAAATGTATTGGCCCATTGCCATATGTTAATATAAGACTCTGAATATGCCTATGATTAACTTAATTTCGAGCCTATAGTGCACATGATTTAATAACTACAAAAAACAAAACAGGTCTTACAAAACCAAAACGTTTAACGTAAAATAATGTGAAGATGTATACATCGCGCATTGCAACTAACGCTACGTAGCTAACATTGAGCTCAGTTAGAGCAATGAGAACAGGAACAGGCCAAGCAAGATTAAGTATAAGATTTGCTGCAGGGACATATGGCTATATGAACAAATAAAGCAAGAGCATCTACAGAATAAACTCTGAGAATCACTAGCATAGACTATCCAACAGTTCTGTTTACGTGCTCTCACTGTTAGAACAACAAGGCTAGTGATGAGTGTCAGAAATGCACCACCGACTACAAAGACGTTCACCGGACTAAGTACATCTGCCCTTATGCTCGCAGTGCTGGTAACATGTTTTCCTTCGTTTTGTTCCTCAATTACACATGTAAAAAGGTGTGAACAGTTCTAAATTCAATCTTACCAATAAACAGCAGAAAGCAAAATGTATTTTACAGGGCAAAAGCCCACATACCGTCTGGTGGCAATTGTCAATGTAACGAATGCAACAGATGAATTTGCATCCGATTCTGTAAGCAATATTATGTTACAACCGTAACTGTTACTTCCTCAAGCATTTCTCTCAGTTTATTTTCAAAATCTCGAAAAAATACAATCGTTCACCAAAAATTATGAATGTGTTATTATTTCATAGAGCAAGCAGTTTCTTGTTTACAAATTGTAAAATGTACAATTCCCTAGTTTCAGAAAGCGCTTTATCGTTTTAGAGCCAGGAACCATACAATGTTGTTAAATATTACTGGGCAAATCACAACATCACACTTTAAAAGAATCTTTAGGCTGTATTTATGGTAGGCAAACTGACAAATGATATTGGCCTAAAATAGTTTCAGAACAACGCTACATTTTGTAAATTACAGTAGTGGTCAATATAGGTTACTCACAGATTAATCACACGCATACGGACACCAAAACGAATCCGGAAAGTTGAATCCGTGCTCAATTCCCAATCCTTTATGCAGGACAGTTACTTGTGTGCCTTCCCAAATGTTAATTGAATATGTGATACATTGTTTGCAGTCTACTCCGTGATAGGTGTGACAGTATCCTACATTATACACAGATTTAACATCAGATTTAACATGATTTTCATGCGAAAAACTTCTTTTACTGCCACCGTTATTTTTTGCAATCTATTAGCATCATTTCGACCATCAAGCGACATTAATTGTGGTTGAATGAAAACTCGTGCAGAAGAAAAAGGTCTTCAAGAGGCCTGTCAGATACTTGCTCCACTTGGGAGGACCTTTAACCTACTTAGCGGTGGGCCTGCAACATTTCAAGTAGTGCAACTGAAAGATATGCACCTGCTTTATCGCACAAAATGGTTGCCGGTGTAAAAGGACGGGGTTTGGCTGTGTTACAATATTGAGTGCAGGTATGTAATCTTTAGAAATACCCATCCAGGTCTCATATCTTAACCAGCCCTTCTTGTAAAATAAGTATTTTAACATTCAGAAACTATAGTAGGTGTCTTAACTTATTCGAAAGTTTCAGATATCAGTCTACAAGAAAGGACTGCTAGTAATGTTATGTATATATATTTCTAGAATGTCATTTATTGAACCATACGTATTCAATTGGTGTGGTTATCATACCGTCTATCAATAAACTATTGTAATACACTGCGAGTCCAAACACTCGTTAAGAATATTCACATTAAGTAGGCTAACTCACATGCGGATTCCAGTTATTTAATCTGTAAATTAAACGAACAGAACATTGCAGTACATTACATCCTTATGGTAGAAATGTTTGTTACCGTAGGCCAATAGAGTTTGGTTGAGACGGGAGCCCCCAACTTTGTAACAATCACAGAATGTAACCATTTTTTCTTGGATTTCATTCGTTATTTTTACCCACACGTTACGTTTTATACGCTATTCTCATAAGACCACAGTTAATTAGTTTTTTTCGGAAATAGTATATGCAGTAGGCCTATATATGTTGTATATTGACATATAAAAAATGTGCCTCTATATACAATTGGCAAGTATAATTTATGCATATAATATGCTTGTAAGATATCATTCAATGTTTACACCTGTGTAAGGATGTGCATTTGTCTATTTATATACATTAAAATCCTTCTTCAAGTGTGTGAAGGGGCAAACAGGCCGCTTCAGTTGTCCAACAATTAGTTATTGGGCCAGGAAGACAGGCATAATATAAGACTAACATATGTAAATTAGTTTAATATATGTAAATTAATTTAATTGCTAAACAAAGCTCATCACATGCACGCTACACTTCAATCTTCAGGTGATTTGGCCCTTTGGTATAACTAGCACCTTGAAGTTACAGTCTGTTGAAGTCTGTTTACAACACAGATTGGGTTGGCTTTAAAAATATAATAGAATATACAAAAAGGCTAAATGTGTAATGGAGCACAACACATTGTAAACTATGAGCAAAATCCTTGCCTGGCCCATACAAGTATCTCATCCTCGGATAGATTCATCGTACGAGCCGTTTAGACCTATCTTTTAGGGTATTCCAGGCATCATACACCTTAAAAGTGGCAAGACATTTGACATCAGTATACCAACAAGGCACGTAGAGCGGTAGTGCCAAGTCTCGTCTATTGATTCCCATGCGCATCACTTTGTTCTGCCGGTGTGTCTTTGAGGTTCATGGCGGGTCAGGACCCAACCTCTTACACCGAGCGCTCCAGCCCTTCACTGATCTTTCCAAATATCTCTCAGGTTATTGAGCCAGCATGCAGTGATAGAGAAAGCACTTCAGTGACAACGCGGTCTGGCCCATCTGCTCTGCTGTTGGTACTGCAGTCGGTGTCCGTGTATGGGGGAGGGGCTGTTTTACATATAAAGGCATCGCCCATTTATGATTAAATCGCCGAAAAATGCGTTGGTTTAAATGTTTGACAAGATAACAACTATTTAATGAAAATAACAGAACAATAACATTGACATCAGCGCGCCCAGCTAGGTGGAGAGCAAAATTCTGTAGCTAAATGTTAGCCTAGCCACCAGGCCAAATGCATTTTTCTGATGTATGGGTGAAGCAAAGGGCAAGCTGTTATGCTGACCATTTCATTTCTGACATTTAGCACAAAAGCAAGATGTGTCCTTGAAATAAATGCTATGCAGTGTTTCTTGAAATGCTTGTTTTTCCAATATCAGTAACCATTGTAGGAATTAAACCTCTAGATATAGCCTAGGCCCAAGGCTATCGAGCAACTACACCTCTAGGAGGTGAACTATTGATCGCGCAATAAGGTAACAAAATGTAATTACAATTAGGCACACCATTTTGATATTAGCTAATAGTTTCAGGGAATCAATAAGTCAGCTTTTTTCCTGTATGAAATGTGATGATAAATAAAAAAGACGATTAATTTCGTTTGTCTGTATTGAGCAAAGCATCATTATTGTTCCTAGTCATAACAACGAGAAATAGCAAGACGCTCAATATTTAGAGGGAAAAAAGAAAGCAATTCTATAGAGAGAGCGCGCGGTGTAAACGCAAAGAAAGAACTGCATAACCTTTTCATCTTAGAGGGACATTACTACACGACTTCACTGTCGCACAAGATACAGTGTTAGGAGTACAAAATAGTTTTTTGTGCATGTGCATATTTTGTCTAAAATGTTATAGTTATGTGCTTTCAAACTTCTTCAAAGTAAATAAATACAAATATGAGAGGACGTCTAAGACGTGTATGAAAATGATTTTAATATATTTTACGTTAATAATCTTAAGGTTACTTCGCATACTACAAAAATACAGTAAATGTTTTATATTTTAAAACTAAGAATCAATTAGAATACAATCACAAGAGACAATCCCACTAGGCTTCATTGGCATAAACAGAAAAGTCTTTATGTGAACTAACAGCGGCAGTTCTGTATCTACTCCTTTGAAAACGTGCAATAATATACCTTTTGAAATATAATTCTCACAAACCTTCTGGAGGCCTAGTATTTCCTTTCACGTCCAAATATCTGGCTTTCGAAGAGAAGTCTTTTACTTTTTCATGTTCATTTGCTCTACAAGTTGAAATGTGCAAGACAGGAGTGTATATCAAAACAATATCTCTAAGCTGTGTCGCCAACCTGCGCCGGTTATTTGTGCTTTTCCAATGTGGAGGGTCTCTGGACCCCGGTCGTGCTCTCTGACTCAGTAATCCAGAAGGTTAGAGGTTTGCCTCATTTACATAACGTTAGAGGTGCTTTGGCTGTGGCCTACCTTTCCCATGTCCCCAAAAAGCCACTTCGAGCCCCAACGTACGCAAATGTGTAGACGTGGTTCAAATAGAGACTGTTAGTTTGCCGGTCTGATGCAGGTAAGATAACGGATTTTTTGCATCTGGATTAATCGTGCTGAATAATATATTTACTAAAGCAAGTTCATTTGATGTTAGTTACGTTTTTATAGAAACATAAAATGGCAAAAAATATATATATATAATGTAAAAATAATGTATATGATATTTACTTTGAAGTGAGGTCAACTTTTTGCATTGGACTAAGGAGGTTTGGATACATTATAATGGTTTCTCTTGTTTTATGCTTCATGACATTTACAAACTGCACTCAATAAGTTCGAATATGTGAAAGGTTTGCGAGTAGTCTAATTTAAGAATGCAAGTGGCCACGTACATGTTTACTGGATTAAATTGCATCCAAAGGTGATGTATTACTCAAACTGAACAACTTAAACGGAGATTGGTGAAGCGCTTCCTGTAATTGATGACTGACCATGTCACATCTTCATTTGCACGATTAGGGTAGGGCTAGGCTATTACTGACGTATCATACTAAATCAAATCATGGTGTGAGTTTACACCTTTATTTTCCCTGCTCAACCAAGGGAAATACCGCAGCCTCAGAGGGAGCATAACATTGTTGCTTTTGTCTTTTTATGGTCTTTGGTTTTAGTAAGTTTAGATCGCCCTAAATTACACTTTGGCCCTGTATGTGAGATGCACCAGAGCGCAAAGATGTACAAATTCAATAAAGAATAGAAAATACTACTCGTAAAGTAAGCAAAATAAACTAATAATTCAGTAATGTCAATGTCTGCGTTTAAGCTTGGCTCGGAAACCAAACTTTGTGAGCTATATTCTTCAAGTTACATAACAGTAGCCTAATAGTCAGAAACATCACAATAATCCTATTAGTCGTGTTCCACTAGATTACAAATACATTCCAATATCTCAAATCTTAAACCACGGATTTTAAGTTTTAGGTATAGGCCTACTCAAATATTTAATATATAAACGCATTTGCCGTGTTATTAAACAAAGACTCAGGCTCCTGCATCTGATGGAGTGTGGTCCTAAAATAAATCTAGAAATCACGGTTAACTAATAAAATGCTGATAAAAACAACAATAATAAGTATCATTCTATTGCTAATACTATTATTACTACTACAATTAAAAATAATAGGCTAGAAATACTAACTGTTTTGCCAATTGTAAGGCAAACCTTTTCTGGTTTGTTCGACACAAAGTTCCGGCATCTGGGGTCTGTGAGTGCATAGGGATTAGGATGAAAGGTCAAGCATTGGTCTTACGCTCACACGGACAAGCAGAACCCAAGTGTTCACGTTGCCCCAGGTTGATTAAAGTTCAGTCAGGTGGCTGGGTGCCCGCAAAAACATGTAGTTGCGTTCATCAGTTACCTTTGTGGGATCTCCTAAGAAAACATGTTCACTTTTGTCCGTACTTTCTTTGAAATCTATTAAGTTAAAATTCACACAAACATGAACAGATTGTTATTACATTTAAACACTTTGAAAAGCATTGTTTTCACTATTCTTGTAAAGTTGAAGGATGTTGCTAAGACAGGATATTTAAGAAAACCAGTGGAAACAACATAATTTTAGCATAATTTTGATTATTGGATATTTAGTAATATCCTATGTATTTAATGTCGGTATGCTGTTTGTAAATTACCGAAAGCAATATACTCACATTAGGATCTCTCCTCCTTTTTCCCTCTCAAGATTGTGTTACTTTCAGGTAATTTGGAAGAGCCCCTCTCTGGTGAAAGAAAATAATTCTTAAGACGCATATATTAGGTAGTCATACAATTGTGGATAACCATTGTACTCTTTGGCGATGCTCGGTGGCGCTTATGTCTGGCCAAAGTGCCCTCAAAGTGTCTAGAAAGTATGGAATTCCCTGTTGAGGCAGAACAACTATACAATATCCTACTCAAATAACATGGGCTTAGCTGTTGTAAATAACTTTTTTCATGGAAAGACGTGGAAAAGAAATGTGTCATCCCATAAATATTTAGATATGTTAGACAAAGAAATAGAAACATTTTACTTGGCATAATGTTCACATTAATACAAAACTAACAACATTGTCCTTATCTTCCTAAAATGTCAATGATGACTATTGTTTTCTCTTTTAGGACGTTGCTCCGCCCCCTGTGTTTGTCGTAAACCTGGCTCCGGGCTACAATAAACCCAAGCTAAGAGCGCCCTGGGCTCGCCTCCTTCTCCAAGGCGATCAATCGGATCTCGGGCGTACTACAAGCACTCTCTTACGTAGCCATCCACAAGGAGAGAGCTGATACAACAACACAGTTGATCTGCGCAACAAAATCTACCTGCTTTCTGAACCATGTCGTTGAGCCCAAAGCATACAACGCCTTTCTCAGTGACTGATATTTTGAGTCCTATCGAAGAGACCTACAAGAAGTTCAGTGGCATGGACGGCACAGGGAACCTAACCTCTCCACTGGGAGCTTACCGACAGCCTCAGGTGTCCCAGGCTGGCATGCAACAGCACTCCGTGGGCCACAACGCCAGCGTGGCGACCACTTACCACATGCCGCACACTGTCGCCCAGTTCTCGCACAGCGCCATGGGGGGATACTGCAATGGGAGCATTGGCAACATGGGAGACCTTCCATCGTACCAAGAAACTATGAGAAATAGTGCAGCAGCAACAGGGTGGTATGGCGCAAACACGGATCCACGATATTCAACAAGTAAGTAGGTTTTCATATTTAGATGAATTTCTATTGTTTTGTGACTTTTATTTCACTGTGGTCACTACTCAAACAAACTTGCAGATTACAATTGTTATTGTATTATATGTAAGATCCATTATTATGTATTATAACATATAGAATTTAGTTATTTTGGAATAAAGTGTTTGTGCCATTACACAAATAAATTGCTAAAGGTGCATAGTAGCCTAACCTTGATTTGGACAATTACGCACCGCATACAGCCAATGCCCAAATCACTTTTGGCAAATGATCAGACACATTTGCAGTGCGGAATATTCAATGTGCGTATATGTATGTATATTTTTAAGTTTCTAGATTCATGGGACCTTCCACAGGTATGAACATGACTGGAATGGGGGCCCTAACAGGCATGGGGGACGCATCCAAGTCCATGCCTCCGTTGCACGCAGCGCCCAGGAGGAAACGAAGGGTACTCTTCTCCCAGGCTCAGGTGTATGAGCTGGAGAGGAGATTCAAACAACAGAAATACCTCTCTGCGCCAGAGCGGGAACACCTGGCCAGTATGATACACCTGACGCCAACCCAGGTCAAGATCTGGTTCCAGAATCACAGGTACAAGATGAAGCGACAAGCAAAAGACAAAGCGGCGCAGCAGCTGCAGCAGGACAGCAACCTGTGTCAGCAACAACAGTCTCCTAGGCGCGTGGCCGTGCCTGTTCTGGTAAAGGACGGTAAACCATGTCAAAACGGCTCCAACACGCCAACGCCGAACCAGCAGCAAGTACAGCAGCAACAGCAGCAGCAGCAACAACAGAACGGTTCTGGGGTCGGGCTCACAAATTCCAATAATTTAATCAATCAACATCAAAACCAGCAGGTCAACTCTTTAGTTCAGGCCCAAGACCTGGAAGAGATGTCCCCTAGCCCCCCGTCACTCCACGGTCAAATTAACATGGCGCAGATAGACACTTCTGCTATAGACTACACCAATAACATGGTCAGCTCCAACCTCCTGTACGGCAGAACGTGGTAGGACCTACTGTCATTTTACATTTTTATATGTTAACCTGCGGATGAGCCTAGGAGAAAACGAAACATATATCATGTTGATATACACAACTGTGCGCAGATGGAGCGGTTGGGGGCTAAGAGGACGACGCGCTAAAGCGCATCAGCTGGTTAGGGCACATTTTCTTGACATTTTTAAGAGGGAGACAATTTTTGAACGTTACACGAAATGGCTGCCCTTGAAACAGATTGTGTCGTTTCTGGACCTTTTATAATCAATGTGATGGACTTCCTCATGGTGTTAACGTAGTCTATGTTGTTGAACAGGAATGCTCCTCCACAATAGGAGGAATGGAGAGAGAAGGGAAATAAAGGTGGGATTAGGTATGGACTCTAATACTTACCCACAACCCTTTTGCGGTGCAACCTGGCATTTTATGCTATTAATATTGTAAACTAATGTTTTGATTTAGACTTAATGAAAGTAGGAACTGTATATTTGGCTAACACACGATAATGCGTTTACATGTAATACTTGTTTTAAATCGACTTTTTTGTTTTCTTTATTGTTTTGTAAGTTAAAACGTACAAATGCGTGATGGCTGCTGTATATGTTTCAAACCCATTGATCGTTAACAATAAATCACTTGAAGTGCGAGATATTCCTGGCAAATTAATTTTGATAAGGATCTGGTTGGAGTGCGTTTTCATTATTGTGTGATTGAGACCAAATTGAGTTGGAAAGCAAGGTCGATGGGGTAGCATACATAGGGAAGGCATCATTGTTTACTGGAGATGATGTTGAATCATTGCGGATGCTGAAGGCGTACCAAGACAGTGAAAAGGTTTACCTTTTTTGAACATATTATCCATAAGCAATAGTTGTAGGATAACATAACGATTAAGCAAGTTTCACATCCTCATTACTGGTTATTCATGTTTTTAATTTAATAACAGTGGCCTAGAAAAGCTACAAGAATTAACTGATCAACACAATTAAAAGCTACTTTTAAATATAGCCATCAATAATAGAGTCAAACAACCTTTAGTAATCATCAATAATAGAATAAAATAAACATTCATTTAATTCAGTAGACATATCCTCTAAACTGCGCCATTATTATTATGATTATTATAATTGCGGCCCATACACATTTAGAAACGTTTCCCATTACGCTTAGACACATTTAGACCTTATGTGCTGACATGTACGTAGCCCTAATCTGGCCAATGTATTTAGACTGTCAGATCCATTTGTGATTTTATGTTGCTATATATGTAAGAATTGTATTTACGATAATTAATGGTACTTTTAGTATTGTGTTTATGCAATTGAAATAGTTGTTGGGCAATAGTAAGTTTATAGTATAAACAAATTACTGTACAAATTTAGATCGGTTACTATACTGAAATATTTAATATAAACTAGTCAGTGTAAATTTGGATATGTTTAAATAAACGTCTGACCGTGGGGTTCTACGATTTCTAAATACAATTCTGTGATGTGACTTGATAAAAAAAAGCTACATTTTGAACAACGCCGGCAGTATTCTACCAATAAAATCGACGGTAATGTATACCTATAAAAGGCCTTACCATAAGAATACAAAAAGGAAATTGCAACATATGTATGTAAAGAACAGCAGGATAAAGATAGCCATACAATTTTGATAGTGTAGCAATGCACACAAATAAAATGGCTTACTGTGATAAAAAACTATCTATATATGTTGAAATTTCATTAGTGTTTTTTGCGTTGGTATGTATATCGAATTTACTGAAATGAATCTGTTATAGTCAAGAAAAAACGTATACAAGTTTCTGCATGTATTTCTTTGGGTTAATGTAGATTTTCTAATCTCAACCAAAAAGGAAACCTCGTATTATCTGTTGTTGTTGATGCCCAGATTGCCATAGACATCAAATGTTGAGGGGTCCATCCTCACAACCTACCAGCCCAAACTCATTGATACTTCAATATAACATAAGGATGCTGTTAAAGTGGGAATCAGCAATCGAAACGATAACAAAGTGTTTTCCTCTGGAATTTCTAGACAGAGCTGTGGATACAATGACTGTAACCATCAAGTTTATTAAAATGATCATGTGATCCATGTTTTGATGCTGTAGAGTATTTGTTTACATTTAATTTGTTTACAAAAATTACAGTAAAACAATATGATATATGGTGTTCTGCTTGGGTAGAAAGTTTAAAAGCCAAAAGGCTTTTAATAGTTACATTCGTCAATAATCAATGGATTCATAGCTGTATTGATAAAAACAGCTAATTTAACAACTCCAGATTGTCCCTTAAAATGGCTACCTCTTAAAAATGTGTATAGCACTGTGCAAAACCTTTACAGTACATGTCTCTCCCTCTAGCCTTGATGGTCTACACCATAGGTACTGGATCTAAACATTTGCCATTTAAAAACTTTTATTGAAACTGATAATTTCAATAAAAGACATAGGGACACCTATCGTGGTCTCTACATACTCTTAATGAAAAACTTGAAACACTCTTATAGCATGTTCTTCACAGCTGTATGTACATCCCAAACACACACTGTTGGTTGGAGAGTGAAAAAGATGAACACGCTGTATGTTAAATAACTTAAAAAAAAAAAAATTACATTAAAGCTAGATTCCGCAATTTACAGAATAACAAAGTGGACACGCCTTCTGTGTTTTTTTTTTACAAAGACTCAGGAAATGGGCCTGGAAAAATGAAACCACTTTAAAATTGAAGGACATGGCTCTGAAAGCAAGGACTGATAATCCAAACAAAGTTTTTACTGTGATTGGATGCTATAATGTTTTTCTTTTTTAAACGCACATATATTTTTACATTTTCATTGTAGTAAAACAACAATGCATTAGAAAAAAATGCAACATTGTTCTGGGTATGACAGTAGAAAGTATTACATATGACATGTTCAATTCTTTAAGAAACAATGGGTACATATTTACATGGAAAAAAAAAAAGCTTTGAGGAATACATTTTCAAATTGAATGTGCATATTTCCATATTGTAAATGTTTTAGTTACTGTTACGACTAACCCATTTTTTCTAAATGTCATCATCTCTGACATTGCTCTGATTATTTCTCAAGGTATGTAAATGTGCTTTGAAGTGCCTTCTCCGTAGTTGAGGATAAAATATGCACTGTCTGATCTCATGTATGTCATATTCCAATGAAATATCATTCAATATGTTTGACAAAGTAGACAAAACCAGGGATCCTTTTTGTCTTAGGAGAACAACTTTCACACTAACTTCCTAAGTTATGAAATATCCACAGTGATTTATTAAATAGCATGAATGCTTGGCTTGTAGACACACTAAGTTAATGTGTCTGTATTCTGGTAAACCTTGAGTCTTGGGTCTCTCCAGCCATAAACACCTGGTTGTTTCACCATCCATGCAGTCTTGAGTTAAGACAACTAGTTTAAAATGTTATCTAAAAAATGTAAAGTAAAAACACAGCATCATGGGAGAAGGTACAAGCGAGTGTATTGCATACATGCAAGGTTTAACTAATCAAAGAGAGATGCAGGTATGCCAGTTATGGTATGGAAGTAGGAGTTTTCTTTCATGTATTCAATGCCAAACATATATCCATGAAGGATGGGGTCTTTATTCCCATACACAGCATTTCTCCGGCGCCATTCTTTTCAGTTAATTGCAGGTTACAAATGAATTCTTACCGGAGAGTAATTTGAATCCAGCTAGGGGCCTTGTCTGTGTTTCCCCCTGCATTATTCTACTTAATATGTCAGAAGGTCTGATCGTGGAGAAACGTTTTCAAGTTCTATTGATGTGTTCTTCAATTGACCATGGTGACCTAGCAACCTAGTAGGTACTAATTGGCAGAGGCTTATCCTCATTGGGCATACAGTTTAAATAGAAACAAAAATACAACCTTCAAAATATATTTGCCTTTACAAAACGATGGTTGGAGAAATTAAGCCTTTGGAGGAAAAAATATTTAATTGTATATTGTCCTACATACACATACAACAATACTTATTTTGAAAGTAGGTTATTGGCTTTTTCAAGATCCCAAAAGCAGCTCCCTTAAGATCTTTCCTTGACACAAAAACAGGCCCAGTGGGAACGTCTTAAGTTGACAATGACTCTTTACCAATAAACACACAATTTACAATACAGGTTACCTTATTCAGGGTTAAATCAAACTCTTGGGCAATTAAACTGTCTACAGGAAGAAAAAATACTTTACCCCATTGAGTAACAAAACTATTCAAAAACATTATCAGGGAATGAGCAAGGGTTGATAAAGATATGCTCATTCTCAATTCAAGGAGAAAAAGGTGTTCCAAGCATTCTCCACCCAAGCCCCCATCATCCAGCCTCTCACATTCTAGCTCTGGCTGCTTTTTTTGTTGCCAAATACAGTCCCGGAATCCTGCCCCATCTGCAATGATTAGGGGACGAGCACTGCTTTTCAGTGCAGTGCAAAGGGATGCTTTGAATTGACAAGTTCTAATAGAGATTTTAATTAGTGTAATGCCCTCTCAATCTGGCGTAGAGATACAATCTTTTTCTTTCCTTTGACAAACATATCCCTGCCTCATTCAGTTGTTTGGTGTCCACATAATGAGACAATGCAACTCTATATTTATGCAGCTTTAGAGAACCCATAAGCTTTCAGGATCAAAGAAGATTGTGTGACAGGAAGGAGAAACTTTTCTAATTCTAGTCATTTTCTGCTGGAAAAGTAGCCGGCAAATAATCCTCCTGTAACAGAATGAAAAACATTTCAAGGAGGTCATAGGACTCAGAAAGCAATTCTCACTCTAATAGATTTCCATGAAATTAAATAAATGAAACCACATTGGCTTTGGTTTGAAGATAACTGGACAGACTCCGTCTCTCTCTCTCTCTCTCTCTCTCTCTCTTTGTGCCTCACATTCTCTCTCGCCCTGGGTTTCTCTTTCTGTTTTTCTTTCCCTCTGTTCTCCTCTCTCAAACACAGACACACACACACTGATACACACCCTACTTTACAACGACACACACACACACACACACACGGATGCAATAATATGATATACTTTTCCAGGGCTTCAATTGTCTAATTCCATTGCTTGCTATGAATAACATTTTAGCAATATGTGGTTTTGTGTAGCCAAAGCAACCTTTTGAAGACTACTCTATTTCCCTGCTAGAGTCGGGTAGATGGAGGAGAAAGTACCCAAGGGGAAGCATAGCATCCCTGATTAGAGAACCATGTCACATTTTCTTCAGGGCCTGTTTGCCTCACCAAGCTGCCAGTAATCCCCCCTCCAAGTTCCCTGTGCATTTTATTCTGTTGGCTCATAAGTAGTTAAAGAAACTGTTTTCAGTCGCCACTAATAACTACTGACCCAGAGTGACACAGGCCCACAATGGGTTTGTCAGGCCTGAAACGTTGAACCAAAGAAGCTGATTAGTACCTCAAGAGGTTTGAACCAAGAATCAATGGCCGGTCTGTCCCAACGCAGAGCTTCCAGCATGGCGCTGATAATGGCGGAACACCATTAGTTATGCCTCATTAAGTCTTGTGAATCCCCTTATGGGAAATTTGTTCAGGCTGTTAAAAATCTATTACAAATGTCTGTTTCCATTGCGTTTGGCTATGCCAAAAGTTGTTGGTAAAGTTAAAGGTTAGGCCAAGACCTAAAAGAACGCATGTACATCAGTCATTGGTGAAAGACAATAATTCTGACCTATACTCTTAAAACCTTTATGGTGTTATTTTTTTTATTGGTAATGTTGAAGCATTTGTTGGAAAATTACATAGAAAACTTTGTGACAAGTGACTTTGCTCAGCTTTACATTTAATTTCACATGAGATGATTGGAAGTTGTAAGATTATTAAAATTCTGTGTAAAAAAAGTGCTAATTTATTCCAGTAATGCAAATAAAGTGCATGACAACACAACCAAATCATGGAATGTTGCCATAAATGATCCATATACTGTTTACAGGAAGAAACACCAAAATGGAAACTAATATGTGATTTTACTAATAATTAGGGTCCTTGATCTTATGGAAAAAACAAGTGATACATATGTGCATATGTATATAAAATCCGTGCGCCAAACATGTCCCAGACTGAACAAATACCCACACATAACTGCTTAAAAAAAATGCTGATGCCTTAAAATCAGGATCAGAGTAATAAATAGTAATTCTGCTTATTATTAAACACTATATTTGAAATACATTATTGGAAATAGCATTTTAATACACTTGAAATGTAGTCAGAATTCATGTCAAATATATTTCATATTTGAAATACTTTAGGATCATGTTTTAAGTGTACTAACATTGATAAAGTTGGTAAGGGTGAAATAAGTGGTTACATTTTAACGCACATAGTACTATGTATGTAAGTTTTCAATATATTTAGTGTACTGAAGTAGAATTAGAAATTCTAACATTTTATTTTACTTCTGTTTTGGCTCGGGTTTGTTAGTCATTGTAATACGTTTTCAATGTAACTCAACATTCTGAAATATATTAATTCAAGAAACTCTTGACAAATGTACCAATGCTGCTCCAAATGTGTGAATAACAGAGAACCACCAATTGAATACAATTGTTTTAAGCATGTCAAAACAGAAAAAGACATTTGATTAAAATGTGTTTATTAGGTTTAATAAGAAACAACAGACCATGGATCAACATAACACCTTCAGGCGATGAAGACTGGATTAGCATCTTTAAAAATAAAAGAATAAAACAGCCATTTCATGGGTCGGGATGTAAATTTGTGTAGCAATCCATTGGCACTTCTTAACTGTCAGAAAGCATCTTCTCCAAACACTTTTGCCAAGGCATATCTAACATGTAGGTAGGTATGTGTGTGTAGGCAGGTATGTGTGTAGCTGGGTGAGTGTGTAGGTGGTTGTGTGTAGGTGGGTGTTTGTGGGTGTGTGTGTAGTTGGGCTTGTTTAGGGGTGTTTGTAGGTGTGTGTGTAGGTGTATGTGTAGGTGGGTATGTGTGTTGGTGAGTGTTTGTAGGCGTGTGTGTGTGTGAGTGTGTAGGTGAGTGTGTGTAGATGTGTGTGCATATAGATGAGTGTGCATGGTAGGGGGTTTGTATATGTGGGTGTGTATAGGTTGGTGAGTATAGGTGTGTTTAGGTGAGTGTGTGTGTGTGTAGATGGATGGGTTTGTAGGTGTGTGTGCATGTTCTGTATGCTGTATATAAGGTTCCTATGTCATAATAAAATAACTATACATCTTAACAGCCTTTTCCCACCCACCCACACACACACACACACACACACGTGCACACACATACAAACATAGTTAAGAGCATGAGGACTAACTCTCAACAGAAAATGTCTGTCAAATTAATTGAAGAAGGACCTAAGCGTTTCTGCATATTTGCTATTGGGTAATCTCCTCAGCCAACAGAACGGAAGAGTCTTAATACAGAAGGCCAAGGAGCCAAAGAGGACCACCCACTTTCTTTTCAATGATCATCTTGCAGCAACCTGTGCCCTCTCCGGCATTCACCAGAAGACACTCTCCAGAGGGAATGACAATTAGACACCCGCTGTCCCCCCTTAATAAACTTCCAGACTAGCTTACAATCCACAGCCTAAAGACCATGTGACTCCGGGGACCAATAGGATTACACCAAGGATCTCCATGTTGCCTTTCTGTGTCCCAGTGCAGAACCACTCCAAGGGTGAAGTCGTACACCACAGTCATCTACCCCAAACCTTTATTTGTCCATTGGTCTGTGGATGTTGCCAGTACATGATGTCAAATCCCACAGATTTGTCGCTTTGTCACATTTATTGCCACTGTGTCCTGACTGTTGAAAATGATGGGACGGATGCCAAAAAAATACAATAAAATACTGCTCAAAACATTAAGCGAACACATAATCATCACAGTATAACACAAAGTCAATTAAAGATTTAAATCTGTCCAGTTAGGAAGCATAAGCGATTGTGAATCAACGTGACTTGTCTTGGTCCAAATGAAAATGACAACAGGTGCACTGAAGAGGCAATGGAGGAGATACCAGGAGACAGCCGTTGCACGAGGAGAGCTGTACAGGGCCGAGGAAGGGCTTCAACCCAGCAGCAGGACCGGTATCTGCTCCTTCGTGTGGGAGGAGTGCCAGAGCTCTACAAAATGACCTCCAGCGGGCTACTGGTGTGCATGCATCTGACCAAACTGTCAGAAACAGACTCCATGAGGGTGACATGAGGGCCCCACGTCCTCTAGTGGGACCAGTGCTCACAGCCCAGCATCGTGCAGTGGAATTGGAATTTGCCAGAGAAACACCAGAATTGGCAGGTCCGCCATTGGCGCCTCGTACACCTAACAGGTGAGAGATCCGACGCCACCTGTCCAGGAGCTTACTGATGCCCTGATCCAGGTCCGGCACCATCAGGAACATGCCCAGACGTTGCCGGGAATGCATCCAGGCACGTGGGGGCCACACACACTACTGAGTCACATTATGAGGCCTGGGATTTCATTTGTTCACATTGATTTTCGGGTGCGAGTTAGAATGCGGTCCTCAATCAGTCTGTTTTTTTGGCTTCCATTGACTGTTGTCACATCATTTTGTTCTCGAGGAATTAACCAATGAACAGTAAAGACTTTACTTGACCTTTAATGTATATCGTTCACTGAGACCCGATGGGTGATTTCGCTGTCCCCCTAATATCCTTTCTGTCAGATAGAAGAACATCTTGAATCTACCAACAATACAACCATCTCTCGTGCCCTCGACCAACCAGGAAGAGAGAAGGCACCGTGTCACGGGTCGTCAACAGGAACCGCACAGAAAGAAAAGATGTTTCAGACAGCATGCAGTCAGTTGGGTTCATGAATGCCGCAGGAGTGTTTACTTGCCCGGCGACAACCAGCTGACCACACGAGAGGCAGAAAGGACACGTTGACTCCCCCCCACATGGGGTAGTGACACAGAAAGGGAAACCGAACGCTGTTTTAGCTCCCTCGTCACAATGCACCGCATCCAATCAAAGAATCCCCCAAAAGGCCTTTTGTCCTGTTGTGTGTGGGTGGACGGGGGGGGGGCGGGGGGGCACATAAGGTGCGCCCCTCCACCCCTGTAAATATACTGTCCGGCAGGCCAAGCGGACACACTTCACTGCAAATTACCAGACTGATTCAACGGCCAGTTGTAATCAGCGGGACTGACAGTTAAAACTGCCCTAATCAGGTGTAATCCCTGCTTTGTGTCACTAAACCACCTCCCCTTCTCCTGCCACCTCCCAAAGGCGTCTTGTCCGCCCTGGCTGTATTGATATGAGGAAGGGGGGTATGATTTGGGAGTTGCTCTGTTAATACTTGGACATCAATGGCCGTGGTGGTGTCCTGCTAAAGCCTGTGATGTAACGCAATGTAGTATACTAGATGTGCAATCCTTTTTCCAGGATTGTGTAAAGTGTAATGAAAAACAGTATGCAATAATGAGCAAGTCATGGCTCAGCACGGCTCCATAGTTTAAGAGCCTGCAGTCCAGACCCGTCACCCATTGAAAACATTTGGCGTATTATGAAACAGAAAATATGACAAAGGGGATCTGTTGAGCAGCTGATATCCTATACCCAGCAAGAATGGGAATACATTGAACTTTGAGAACTACAGCGATTGGTCTCCTCAGTTCCTCAAAGCTTACAGAGGGTTGCTGGGCTCAAATACCAAATGGGCCAACATTTTTGGAAACAGGGTTGTTTGAGTCATGATTGCTGTACAAGGCAACTTAAATGTGCATATTTTATATTCGAAACCATTTGGGTAAGACCCTCAAAGATGATTGACAAAAGCCATGGAATGTAAGAAAGTAAACAGTATTTTTCTAATGGCCAAAATAATCTAGTAAGGGTTTAGTCTGGACATTATATCACATGTCCTTGTGCACTATTGCTTGATTAATTGATACCTTTTGGGAACTGTGTAGATTTATCCAAATGAAGTCATCTAAATCTTAACATTGGTGGTTTGGCATGTACACAATACTTGAGATTATAGGCTTAATATGGTTTATGTGGACATTTCATGGTTTTAAATGGAGCTGTTTGTAAATTGAAAGCAATGTCTGGCTCATTACTTAAAACATTTCTGGCACTCAATTTGCCTGTTTTATTAAAACCAGCAGTGTTAATTGTTAATGTACAATCTCTCAGAAACGGGTGTAAAAATCCTTATGCACAAATTGGTCTAAAGTGATCATTTGGAAAAGACACTTTACAATGTAAAAAAAAAAAGCATTAATGATGCATTATCACAACCCGGAATGAATTATAAAAAGATAGATACTATTAAACAATATACATTCTACAGTGTTATTTTACTCAATTATTAATGTTTTACTCAATTGATTAGTTTCTGTGAGCCATTGGGGGTTAATGGAGGTGGATCTGTTGTGCAAGCAACACTACATTGCTTTTGGAAATGTACTAAAATCTAGATGTTTGCTGAATCCCATCTCATAAACGGGTAGCCTACTCCAGATCCTGACCAAATATAAGAGCCCAATGCTAATTCCCTCCCTCTGTGACTAAACGATGAGTCTGACATTTGCTTTCTGCCGTGGGAGAAACACTACTCAGACACCTTAAGAGGAAAAATTAGGTTGCAAAAATGTACAATGCGACTGAATTTTAATCCAAGTGCTGAACTGCAGAAAATGAATTAGGTAATTACCGTACTTTTCAGGACTATAAGGCCATAAATTAAAATCTCCAACAACTTCTCAAGTGACAACTCATCTAATCAGAAGGACAATCATGGAGAGGTCTTGCTGTTTACTGATTGCTCTAATCAGAAATGCCTTCTTCAAACACTAGCTAATTGGCGAGTTTACCCACGGAAAAGGAAGGCACACATGGAGGGGACACTGTGGTGATTTGAGGAACCCAAATATCCCTATTTGCATTGAGTGCCACCAGAATGCACTTGACTCCCACGAGTTATCAGCAAACCAGACAATTATTCATCAGCCACAAATTGGCACATCAAAGTCAAATCAGAGAATTACCGCCAGGAACAACCCAACGCCATCGGCGGAGAGAGGAAAGGTAGCCTTTGATTGACCGCATTGCCCTTCCTGGATGCTCCATGTTACTCAACAAAGACCTCGGGCTGCTCCCCCAGCGGTCAACTCGTGTGATGGATATTTCAATGACAAATGGAGGTGCTTCCAAGATAACGAAAAAAACCTGTCTACAAACAACATAACGATATTATAAAATGCCCAACCGTAACCTTGTCAGCAGGGGGTCTGAGCCTCGATGGGGGGGGGGGGGGGGGGGGGGGGGGGGGGGGGGGGGGGGGGGGGGGGGGGGGGGGGGGGCAAGCGCCAATTCTTTACACAGCTATGGTCTACGTTACCTTTTATATTATTAAGGCATCAGAGGATTATATGAATACCGTTATATCTTAAAATGTTGCCTGGCTGTATTGTATTCAAGGCTCTACCAAAACATTGCTTGGGGAAAACACGTAGGGAAACTATTGCCTGAATAGCAATGCAGCAGTACTCCTAGACTGGGCACCTGTCATCTACCGCTGTGTCCTTATCACCAAGGGGGGAACACTACATTCACACCTCCAATAATGTCTCTTTCTTACTAGAATCCATAGTCGCTAACTCCATTGTTTTACTTATAAACGAAATATACTGTATACCAGTTGAGTCTTGCAGAATAGTACTCATAAATACGTTATTTATGACACCCCATCAGGAACAACAAATAAGCTTGCTGTACTCTAATGTTTGTTAACCATTTAAGTGTAACCCAACACAGAGGCAGCCCCATGGTCAAGACTATTCATTTGATGTCATGGATGGTCAGTTCATGCATTCACAAGTCACTTATTTCCAGCTGGATACGTTAGCTTTCAGAGAGGGAGGCAGAGAGAGCACTTTGTTATGTTGATATTATTGTTGCTTCGTTACCATCAGGAGATCCGAGTGAACTCTTATTTAATCCTGTTTATCGCATGATTCACAATAGTTTAGGGCATTTATGAAGTAACAGGCATTCAATTCTACACTATTATGTGCTTGTTCACAATGTATAAAAGGTATGAAACAAAAAATACCCAGCAACTTATTCTAAACCAGCCTGCAACTTCCTTAGCTAGGATATGATTTATATTTAATTTCACAGAATTATAATGTTTGCACAATGACAGGCAGAAATAACATACACAAACATGTCATTTGTAGTCATTATTGTTCTATAATATTTATAAGTCTCAAAGGACTAGTTAAAACATATATTATTTTACATTAGAAAATCACAGGAAAGTCTATTGTAATGTTGTATTCAGCTCAAAACCTGTAGTTGTCACAAACTATACACAGATTTGACTGACTAAATGTATATTACCACTGAGCCAACAATTTCTGTACACATAGGATTAATTGACATTTCTTACAAGTTTGTAGTTTGGCAGATGTCATTTTGATGTGACCTTTCAATATAACTCGTGAATGCAACTGATTATGTCAAATTGTTTTGCAAGGAACACATAGCACTGGTTTTCCTGGAAGAAAAATGGTTCTGGGATTTAAAGCATAAAATGTCAACAGATAAACAAACCCTCTAGTAGTGCAATACAGTCAACTTCTGCACTCATGTCAGTGGACATCTATGTGTGTAAGTGTGTGTATTGTGTAACTGGTTATTGATAGCACTCATGGTTGGATGTCTAGGGAAAAACACATTTATATGACTAATTATCAAAATGCCTCTTCCGCTCGAGCACTAGGAGCTATAAGTGCACTTATTTGGCCCTTCCGCTTTGATGATACAATAAGACCAAACTAGTTTCCCATTTCAGGAGCAATTGCTTTCCACTGAGAGCGCTGTGCATGACATGTCTATCTTGAACACAAATTCAAAGGACTCTGTGACTTTCCGGCCTGTTACTCTTCAACCTGTCTAACTGCTACAACTTTATTCATGTATACAGTACATATAAAAACAACACTGTATGAAAAACACAGGTGGACATGATATATGATACACAGGTGGACATGATATATGATACTTCTCTGTCAACCAGGAAAAATACATTCACCTTCTCAAGCCATCAAAGAAAATTGAGCTTGCAAATACCCAACGTGCCACAGGGGCTAGTGACTCTACACTAAACAGCCTGGCCTGACATCCTGCCAATCACCACAGAATGCTTGAATCCAATTAGATTTCTTCTGATTGAACTTCTGCTGAAACAAATCAGCTGTACTGCAAAGCTGTCTTGCAGCTAGAAACTTCAGCAATAATGTTGGGACTTCTGGGAGTGCTTTAATGTTCTTCTTTAATGTGGAATTTAATGCCATGGTTGCCATGGTAATGTGGAGTTTAATAACATGGTTGCACATTCCTGGTGACATTCACTACAATCACTACTTTCCTGTTCTGCGTGACTGGATGACTCAGAAACCAATAGTCATAATATTGATTACTCCCCAGCAGTTGTCTGTTGAGGTTGAATGATTTCAATCACCTCAACATAATGTACACTAATTAAATTAAAATGATAAAGTATTATAGTATCACAATATGTACCAAAGAAGAAAAGACTGTTCTGAATTTATTTTACTAGGCTACCTTAATAAATCAAGCTAAGATACAAAAAAATATTTTGTATTGTAAAGCAAATAGAATACACATTAATTAACACACATTTAAACTAGAACAGGTACAATTCCAAGGAAATTGTATTGCGGGGTTGCAGTCGCACGAGCTGTGTCCTGTGTCCAGCTGTGTACAGGCAGTAAATTAATACAGATTATCTCCTGGTACTTAGCTGGCCATCTCCTAAATACAAAAACAAAGATATGTCCCATTAGCTAACTGCCTATTTTCCCAATAAAAAAGACTGAATAGCCGGCAAATAAGTAGCAAAATAACTTCAGCCTTACCTTTGACAAAGTAAGTCCCATGGTCGAAGTCAGTGCAATTTCATTGTCACTGCATAAACAGTACTGTAGCTAGCTAGAATTACTTCAACTTAAGATCTCCATTTGCATGGCTTCATCTTGGAAAGTTTGCTTACGTAAGTTGCTAGGCAACACGCGTTCAGTGTGGCTAGCTACCCTTCGGCCAGTGTAGCTATGTTTCTTGCCACAAAAACGTGACTATTTCCTAAAGATTGCAACAAAACCTTCCACAAAACAATAGCAAAGCAATCAGAAATGAGACGCACATTTTTATATCTGTCATGTCTCAGTAGTATTGGAACAGTAGGAGGAGTTAGGTGGCTATAAAAATAAACGAATAAATATATATTAAAGATTACATTAAGTGGGGGGCTCACTCACTTAATAATACATTGAAAAATGCAATTGGTGACACCAGTCAGTATCTTGACTCGTGTTTATTTCTACTAACTTCAGTGATCTGTCATTGTACAAACCTGTCATTTAAAAATTAGCAGGTATACACACTAGATTATCAAAAGGATTACATATTCTAGTTGAGAATCCTGTAACCATGATGCCATAACCAGGATTCTATATCCAGTATACTTTAACAAGGATTCCTTAACCAAGATAACATTACCAGGATTCTATAACCAGTATACTTTAACATGGATTCTATAACCAGGATAACATTACCAGGATTCTATAACCAGTATACTTTAACATGGATTCTATAACCAGGATAACATAACCAGGATTCTATAACCAGTATACTTTAACAAGTATTCTATAACCAGGATACTGCAGCCAAATACTTGGTTGCCTCCAGAAAATATCCCCATATTATAAATTTTTCCCAACATTTTTATAGGCTGCATTTGATATTCTTTCAGTATTCTTTCCTCAAACATAATACATACATAACCTTCACATGTTAGCACCATACTTGCTGTTGCCTACAAGGCAGTGTAGACTAGTAAGCATTTAAGGTCTTAAAACGAAAAATGACTGAATCAGCCAAATCTAAACAACTCTCCGGTTGTCACACATTTCTTAGCCAGAAATATCCGCGGAACCCCCTTAGTGTTATGGGTTGATGATAATTTTTGCCATAGCTGGTCTATAAACTCTTTCAGGCTATATGGGCCTGTTTCTCAAGCATGGCATTAGCATTTTAAAGCCATGTAAACGGCTGACCCCTATTCCCCTGGTAGATAGCAGCGAGCTCTCTTGGCTTCCAGACAACACATCATGTTAATATCAGTGAGCCCCCAGACCCCCCCCCCCACACACACCCACCCACTGTGCTCTGGCTAATCTGCTCTTCGTCACCTTAGCTAACGTCTTTATTATCAACAGATTTGTGCCACCAAAAAAGGAATTACATTAATGTGACATCTTGTCAGCCAGTTGTCCTGGGCATAGACTGGTGTATGTCAACATAGACTGGTGTATGTCAACATTTGTATTCCCACAGGGCCAGAGGGGGGTGGAAGGGTTCTGCTGAGGGAAGTCAGTAATGCAATTAAAGGTCACCATCATGCACTGCCTTGACGCTAAATAGCATCTGCGGTGGGTATTTTCGACATAGACCCGGGGAACGTTCAACCCCCTAAGATAATTTCGTGTTATTGGTGCGTTACAGAAAACGTGTATATGGGCAACGGTGTGAATTTGCGAACAGGTGGGGATGAGACTCTGTGGCACTGGGGACCATCACCATGGAGACATTTGAACAAGATCGCCGTCAGTCACAGAGCATAAGGTGTCAAAGCAGACCGCTGAGACAAGCTGGATCTAACAGGACACTGTGGAGGAGGCGCTGGACCGTGGACCACGTACAATCCCACCCACAGACAGGACTCACCACACTTGCTGTGCCTTGGAACAATGTCAGGAAGACAGGAAGCACAGTAATCATGTACTTAGCTACTTAACATTATATTTTATTTATTCAAATCAATACAATTGCTCAGAAAAAGTGGGTTGCTTTAATATGTATTTCTAAAAGGTAGATGGTCAAAATAACAGGCCCACCGCCTCAGTTGTGTGTACATTAGGAGAGTTAAAGGCGGTGCTTGTCATCATCATCGACGGCCGGGCCATTCAGATGTTTTTCAAACAGCTTTTCTAACTAAATCCTCACATGGGAGGGCCTCATGACAACGTGTTGAGCTGTAGCCACAAAGCTATATAAAAAAAAATACATGTCAAGAAATGCTAAATTAGATTCAGCTTCTTAGTTCTTGAACAGTAAAAGTACAGTACAACAAAATGCAGGTTGCAGAAGCAATATGAATGCATTCATAGTGTCCCAAGAGGCACCATCAGGCTGGTGATGGACATGAACTTGTAGTCTTAATAAAGACGTGTGACCACAGATTAGTCATCTGTTTTAGAGGTGTTCTCAGTAACCCCACCAGTTGGATGAATATAGAGAGTGTAAATAGATAATAATATGTAAGAATCCCATACACTGGGTACTATAGCCTATTGGCCATGATTGGTCTATCCCACACAAAAACATGCTTAAAACCATTTCCTGGTTGAGACTTCTGCGGATTAATGTGTCTCGGAAGTGGATCCAGAAAGTCTCGCTGGACCTTCCGTGTTAGTCGAAATCACCTCCAGTTATGGGTTTGCAGACATTGTCGATCTCATTCCAGAATATAATTCACATGACAACTGGCCTCTTTCTTCAACATGTAGACCCAGGGGATGATTCGGATGTAGATTTGGATGGTATGTCATCCCCATCATCATCCCCATCATGCATGATGGTCGAAGCCCAACGGAGGCACCCTCAGCTACAACGGCAGGGATCTCCATGGCAATTGAAACAGTCATACCATGGGATTATTCATCCTTGTGGGCTTGGCAGGGACCTCTAAGGGTGGTGGGGTCAGTTGCAGGGGCAGGATTATTCATCCTTGTGGGCTTGACAGGGACCTCTAAGGGTGGTGGGGTCAGTTGCAGGGGCAGGATTATTCATACTTGTGGGCTTGACAGGGACCTCTAAGGGTGGGGGGTCAGTTGCAGGGGCAGCCCACGCAATATAGAAACAATTTAAAATGCATGCGGTAAATAACATTTCTGTAGTCATCGGAAGTTTTGTCTTGTTATGTTAGTCACTCGATGACTTGACAATAAGTGATCTTGGGAGTCTTGCCAGCTATTTAATCATAGTAGCATTTTTAGTGGTAGTACTCCTGGCAGAATTCAAATCATGCAGGCTGGGTACATGCCAAGGAAACACGTCTTTTTATTTTTAAGTGTCATTTCTTAACGTAAAAATGTTGTTTCCCAGAATCACTTAAATCAGGTATTTAACATGTGTCTATTGTATTCCAGTATTTTTCCCTTCAAATCGTATATAATGATTATAAAGACATTTTGGAAGATCTGTTTTGGACAATATTATATGATGGGTTGGTAAAGACACTGTAAGTGCTATGAGGCATAAATAATTTCAGAACCTACAGTGTCTAATAATATAAAATGTACCCGACAACTCAATTGCACATATCTATGGAACCAGGCAGCATCAAAAGCCATTACAAATACTTATTACACCCCAGAATATTAAATTCACAATTTACATACCAATTTTTATGCATCTAAAAGCAAGAACTCTTCGCTAAGGCATTTTCCATTTTGAATAATAGGGGGTTTCTGAGATCTATTTTAATTGGCAAAACAAACACATGACTAGTGCATTAAAGCAATTGTTTATTGCCACTGAATCATAGGGTATGTATAATTTTGCTGTAAATGGTTATTAACTGATACAGAAACCATGGATTTGTATAATAGCCAGTAATCATTCCACCTCAGAATGTGTTTTCCCTGATATACCGGGTTAAAGAACGACTCCGTAGTCAGTTCCATTTAGTAGGTCACAGAAATTGATTTGCTGCCTAAGGAATGGTTTTTTTTCTTCTTTTTTTTGCGGTACTCTGGCATTCTGCTCACATAATCAAGGATGAGCACCGCCTGTCTACCCAATCTACTACTTTGTCCCACAGGGAAAACTGACTTGTAACAGGAAAACCTGCATGAATACTAATTAGTCTACTTGGCTTTAACAGCTTTGGCGTGCCCGTCTCAGAGGAATTTGCAGAATGTGATGCCTTTCCATGTTAATTACCCCGTCTGAAAACGGGACAAGGGAGAGCGGGAGAGACAGGGAAAGAGGGGGAGTACAGAGGGTGGGGATCATGGGAATACCTATATGCATGGACTCTGCTCAGCCTTAAATACTGTTAATTATAATGTGATTTGGAACATTTCAAGCAGGAATCAGGTGGTCTGGAGGC